>CAUYQG010045177.1:0-20913 GCA_963574415.1 Tarsius wallacei | reverse complement strand
TATATAACCCTCTAAGCCATATTTCCTGGAAGTATTCCACTTTGTTAAAATACTTCTAAGTCGGGCTTGGTGGCTCAGCCTGTAATCCCGCGCCTTTGGGAGGCTGAGGTGAGTTGATTGCCTGAGACCATGGGTTTGAGACCTGCCTGGGCAACTTGGTGAGACCTCATCTCTACAATAAATCAAAAAATCAGCCGGGCGTGGTAGTGCGCGCCTGTGGTTCCAGCAACTCGGAAGGCTGAGGCGGAAGGATCGCCGGAGCCCAGTGAGTCAAGGCTGTGGTGGCCGGAAGCGGCCACTGCACTCCAGTCTGGGTGACAGAGTGAGACTCCGACTCAAAAAAAAAAAAAAAATACTTCTAGCCAGGCTCGGTGGCTCAGCCTGTAATTCCAGAACTTTGGGAGGCCGAGGTGAGTGGATTGTCTGAGCCCGCTGGTTCAAACCAGTCCAGGCAACTTGGTGAGACCCTGTCTCTACAACAAAATTAAAATAAAATAAAAAATTAGCTGGGTGTGGTAGCGCACGCCTGTAGTTCCAGCTACTTGGAAGGCTGAGGATCACCGGAGCCCAGCAGGTTGAAGAGTACCATTGTACTCTTGCCTGGGCGACAGAGTGTGACTCCAACTCAAAAACAAAAACAAAAACAAAAACAAAAAAACTTCTAATACATGACGGCCTAAACACACACAAAAAAGCTTCAAAGCTGTTCTTGCCAATATGGAGAAATATGGAGAAATGTGATAATGTCATTTCTATCAACGAAGCCTAAGTTTTCAAAGACATTGGCAGATGTCACAGACTTGGTTTGCGTGGAGCATGTGGCCAGCTGACTTCCAAAATCTCTTTCCCATAAAGTGCCATCCAGGTGGGTCTCTTCCTTCCTGCATGCTGGTCCTTTAGCTCTGCTGCTGGCATGTGGTATTTAATTTTAATACAGGAACTGTACAACTAATCTGTGTTGATTTCAGTCTAGTGAGACACAGGGGATCCCACCCCACTCAGCACTAATATCTGCACCCTTCATAAGCACTTTTCCATCAATCAGGGCCAAGAGAGCAGCAGAGCCCCTCTGCACAGTGAACAAACGTAGATGTGGTCTCTACAGGGTCAAGGAGCATTTGTTTGATTGACTGCCAGCATACGCCCAGAGTCTTAGTGCAAAACCTGGCTCAAGGTAAGCACTCAAAAACAGTCCCTGATCTGATCTAAATGTAAAGCCTCTAGTTTCTCATCTGGTTCACATTTCAGCTCTCCCTTAACCCTGTGGGCTCCACCTTGAGCCCAAAATATGGGCTCAAAAGCACTGCTTTCTCCCTGTATTCAGTTAATATTATAACATCTGTCCTAAGAATTGTGTTTCCCTCATGTTGTTCTCCTTCCTAGTCAAGAACAAGAAAGGCACTGCAAACAAATTACAATAGACTCTTTAACACTGAGGGCTATGGGCCAGGTATTGTGAGCATGTAAATTCAATTTAGTTGAACCTAAAACCACTTAGAATAGACATTTCAAGGGTATAACAGATCCAAGTTTTAATTGAACTAATCACTGCTGAAAATTTCTCCAAGAAATGAGTTAAGAGGTCCTAGCTTGGGCAAGAACCAAGATGTCTCTCATCTCTATGCTTACCTGAAGGGAAGAAAGCTTTTGATAAGTTTCTTGCCTTATGTTCTTCATGTGGACAGTGGCAAGCACTGTGGAGGGAAAGGAGAAACTCTGTATGTCCTGCTACCACTGCTGCAGGTCAGGGGCAGAAGACATCCTCCCAAGGCAGGACAGGGGCTGGGTGAGGCTCAACACCTCCCACACATGACCCTCACGGACATTCACATTACACACGGCTTATGGCTAGCCATGAAGATACGATCCTACATGTGTAACCAAACATGCAATAAGTTTTCAAATACATTCTTTTAGTTCTTACAATGAATGACCCAGAGAAGGAAGAAGGGCAGGAAAAAATAAACCATATCACACTGATGAATAAATAAGGATCAGATGAAGAAACTGAGCCCAGAGAGGTGAATAACCTAAGACCTAAAACTTGGCTGTCAGTCTTCTGACTTCTAACTCAGAACACTATTCCAACGCTCCCACTCTAAGACAGGAAAGGGCTGCCAAAAAGTCTACGGGAGAGCACAGCAGAGGAGAAGGCACCTGTCAAAACTGCCTGGGTTCAAGAATTCCAAAAGGTATTTTCCTCTGGTTCCATTTGTCTGCACATCACTGTTTTCCATTTTCCTGCATATCAATCCATGCTTCCTCCTTATAATCCTATTTTATATTTCTCCACTGCCTTTATTCCCTGGACTTATCTAACCCATGAGCTCCTGGGCCTGGGTCTACTACAGTACTATTTTTCTGACACTGCACCCACTTCCTGTTGCTCAATCATGGCCATTTGGCAACGACAGAGAGGGCCTTTATTCTAGTCCCAGCCAGGCCATGCTCTGGGCCCCTGAGGGGCTGAGGGGGCTGGAGTAAGTGTTCTGCATTGTTGACGCCCTGTGGGTGACAGGTGGTAAGGCAGCATGGCAGAACTGGCTCCTGAACTCAGCTTTGCTTTTACCTAAAGCAGATGGGGCCTTATCCACGGGAATGGGAAGGATGAAACAGCAGATTCCTGGTTTGTTTCAGACTTGACTAGGGGAGGAAATAAGGCAAAACCAAAACTATACCATCCTTTAAGTGGCCTTTTGTCAGTTCTAGTCCGCTATCTGCAGTCATGAGCAGCACCTTGATCCCTCTCGTCACCAGGGCCTGTGGAGAAATTCAGTAAGGTAAAGGAACTGTCCCTACTCCCATGAGATTGCCTCTCTCTGAAAAAAAATTACAACAATAAAAATACTGAAATGAACCTGAGGAATGGAGAGGAAGTCTAATTTCCCATCCAAATGCTTGCAAGTTAGGAAATTATCTTCCCTGCCTCAGCCACATTCAGCAAAGCCAAGGTAACAATTAAAATTTCAAACCCAACGGAAGAGATGGAGGAATTGTTTGCATTCACTTTAAGACAGTGATTTCTCAACCATGTGTGGTGGCTCATGCTTGTAATCCCAGCACTCTGGGGGGCAGAGGTGAGAGGATTGCCTGAGCCCAGGATTTGAGACCAGCCTGGGCAACTTGGCAAAATCACATCTCTACAATAAATCAAAAAATTAGTCAGGTAAGCTGGCACATGCCTGTAGTTCCAGCTACTTGGAAGGCTGAGGCAGAAGGATCCTCCAAGCCCAGCAGGTTGAGACTGTGGTAGCTGTGAGCATGCCACTGCTTTCCAGCCTGGCTGACAGAGTGAGACTTCGACCCACAAAATAAAAAAAAAGAAAAAAGAAAGAAAGAAAGAAAGACAGTGATTTCTCCTAAAGATCTGAATTCTAGATTTTCTCCCCTGTGTCATGGAGCTGCTGAACACTTTCTCCACCCTTTCACTCAAATTAGCCACACCCCACAGGCCCAATTCACAGGATGCATGTGTGAACATGTACACAAATGTGGTTTTCCTTAGGTCAGTGGCAAAGGCAAGTAAATTTTGGCTTAGTTCACCCACAGTCACACTTTTTGCTGCATGAGCCTTTAATGTGCCTACTTAAACTGAAACAATTTTGGGGAGACTCTAAATCCAAGATAGAGAGAAGAGGCTAAGGGACTTATCGACATCAGAAGTAAAATACTGAGACTGTAGCTATGGATACTGACAAAAGCCAAAGTATGTCTTCTTGGGTCTTTTGGACCAGAATACCCTAAAAGTGAAGACATTCCAGCAATTAACCCTGAAGCCCTTTGCTGGGTATGAGAAGATGGTTTGTTTTACTGAACTATTTCGAAAAATACGGGAGGCAGAGAAGAGACTCAAGTTAGAGGAGCCAGCATGTCATATATCAGAGTCACTCCACCTCCACTGCCATAGATCCTATTAGGTAGCAATACAGCTAGCCCCAGGGAGCAACATGGCTTGATGGCAGGTAACTACATAACTTATCCAACTAGAGCACTTGAGAATGAAAGAGGGTGAATTAATAAATTATTCTAGCATCCTGGGGGCATCCTGGACAAACCACAGGGTTAGCAACAGTTTCTACTTCTAGGGGTGATGTCCTATTACTATTTCCAATTAATCTCCCTTCTAATCACAACTAGGCAAGTTGGACAAAATTTTTTTTTTAACTTATCTGGAGACAGAACTTAGGGAGCCAAGAACCCAGAGAGGAAGGAACACTAGCATTTAGCACTGCTTTTCCCTTGAGACAGTGGCTGATTCCTAAGTATCAGCCAAGAATCTGAGAAGCTGAGCAGAGTTGCCTGCAGTTATCTAAATTTTGGGAAACGAAACTGCAGTTCAGTGGCTGCCACGGTACAGGGACCATGGCAAACTCTGGATTTTCAGCTAGGACCCAAAGTGCTGTCCCTAGGAATAAGAATGAACAAGAATTAAACCAGCTCTCAGAGAATTAAACTAGAGCAAGAATTAAACCAGGAAGTTCAGAGATACAAGGGTTGGCACTCAGCTTCAAACCATTGCAAATCCTTGACAGAAGCAAAAATAGACCCACCTGGAAGATAACCAGGAACCTCAAATGATCTTCATGTTTTCACAAATAAATGTTTGATGTTAATAAAAAAATTACTAGACATATCAGAAACAATACTTTACTGACACTATGGTATTGAAATAGCTATAGGTATTGAAATAACTATAATTATTATGTTCAGGGAATAAAAGAAAAAATTGGAAAAGTTTGCAAAGAAATGAAAACTATAAAAAAGAATCAAACAAAAATTCTAGAACAATTAAAATGTTTGAAATTAAGAACTTAGAATGAGTGTAACATCAAATTAGGCAAAGCTGAAGGGAAAAGTAATCCCTTAAAAGATAGCATATAATAAATTATCCAGAAAAAGGCATAATAGATACATGGAATATGATTAAAACATCTAATATTTGAGTAACTGAAATGCCAGAGGAAAAGAGAGAAAAAATGGAGTATATAATTGCTAAGAATTTTCCAAAACAGATTAAAAATTTCAAGTCACAAAATGAAGAGTGCAAAAATGTAAGCAAGATTAGTAGAAAGAAAACCACATCTCGGCAAATCTTAATAAAACTGCTGAAAACCAAAGAAACAAGTATGAAAAGCAGCCAGAAGAAAAAAGGCACTTTACCTTCAAAGGAATAACAATTTTAATAGAAATAATTTCTTAATAGAAATAATGGATGCTAGTATAATCCTTAAAGAAAATAACTGCCAAACCAAAATTCTACACACAGCAAAGAGATCCTTCAAAACTAATGCTGAAATAGACTTATTTTCAGACAATGAGGGGTGAAATAATTTTTACCAGTATATCTGCAACAAAGAAAATATTAAAGGCAGAGGAAGACAAGAGAGATAAAAGCTCAGAGATGCAAGGGGGGAAAAATAGCAAAAAGTAAATTATAAGGGTAAATCTAAATGACTATTAACTCTATAATAATAATGATAATGACGATGCTGTGGGTCTAAAAATATACATAACATTAAAAGAAATGATAGCAATAGGACCTAAGGTGAGAGGGAGGAAAATGCAATTAAACTGTTTTAAGGTGCTTGCTTTGTCCTGGAAGTGGCAAACATATCAACTTAGATGTTAACGAGTCAAGAATGGAAACTGTAATCTGTATGGGTAAAGAATAGTAAGAAACATATAACAGGCTAGAAGAGAAGAAAATGGAATAATAAAAAATACATAGTCAATCCAAAAGAACACAAGAAAGCGGAGAAAAGGGACCACAGAACAGGTAGGACAAATAGGTCAAAGATAAATAGTACAAAATGGTAAATTTAAATGCAAATATATAGTAAGTACATTAGATGTAAACAAACCAAATAATTCATTTAAAAGATAAAAATTTTCAAATGAATTAGCAAAACAAATTACAATATATACTACTTAAAGTTATGTGCCTTAAATATACGATACAAAAGAGCTGAAAGTAAAAGAATAGAAAAATATGTATTATGCAAACATCAACCAAAAGAGAGTTGTGATATCCACAGAAAGGAAAGCTAACTTAACATCACTTTTTGCCTTACATTAGAATTGTGTAGGTAGTTTCCAGTCTCCTCTCTAGAATGTGAGGTACACAGAAAAATTAAACTGCACCTTATTCATCTTCATATCCCATGGTTCCATGTACACTAAAGGTACTCGAGATATGTTTGCTCCAGAAAGTAACAGTCAGAAAAGAAGCATGTAAATATGGAGGAAAACTTAAAAGGCACTTACCTTTTTAATATATGGCATGTATTTTTTATCCAGATGATATGAACCATATTCATTCTCAACCTGCACCGCAATGATGGGGCCTCCCTGGTTATACTGAGGGTCAAGGAGATGAGAGTTTGAGAGTGAGGCTACTGATGGAAAAAAAATGTATTTTCTGAGTTTATGGAGCATACACATATCTGGAGTGCCATAAAAACACACTCCTAATTAGCTGGGAGTAGTAGCACGTGCCTGAATTCCAAGCTACTAGGAAGGCTGAGGCAGAAGGATCACCTGAGGCCAGGTGGCCATGGCTGCAGTAAGCCATGATTGTACCATTGCACTCCAGCCTGGGACAGAATGAGACCCACAACAAAGAAATGCAAGTAGCAATCTGGGCAGCACTTAGGACTATGTATAAGTGTGACTGACATGTTTGTATACCAAAAACTGATCACCATGACCTAGGAGAGACTTTAGAGGAAGAGAGTTGAGATGAGAGGATATTTAGCAAGCAAAGAATAATGGACTGTACTGTACCCTGATAAGGGATAAAAAGAGGACAAAAGATCTAAAATTGTTTCTGAAACCTTTGAATTGCATATCCACTGCTGACAAACACTCAAAAACTGTTTCAAAACCTGCTTCTCCCTTCGTATCCATCCAATGAGGGATCCAAAGACTAGAGAATAGAACAGTAAAGAGGATAGATTCAGAAGCTGACAGTATCTGGAATTATCTGAAGCAAGAGACCTTGAATCTGTTAAACACAACTGAGGGTTCTGAAAGAACAGTACTCAGTTACAGGGAAGTTCTGATTCCTGAGGCTGTGATATAATGCTTTTGAGACCTCCTAACCACCTTTCATGCTCACTAAGCGATCATGTGATTACTAATTTAGTTTTCCAGACAGGAGTTTCAACACTGAGAAGTCCTAAAGCGAGATGTATTAAGCCAGTGGAATTTTGTGCAATGATGAAAATTTTCTATATTTTCACTGTCCAGTATGATAGCAACCAGTCACATGTGGCTACTGAGCACCTGAGATGTGGCCAGTGTGAATTTTTTATTTTATTTAATTTCAATGAATTTGAATTTAAGTAGTTATCATACTGGACAGTGCAACTCCAGTCCTTGTCAAGGCCCATCTCTACTATTCCCTGTAAGGCATGCCGATTAACAATCTTTAGCCTCTTAGGAGTTGTAACGGTTTCCCTGAGTCTAATTGACTTTGGGGTACTCATAATGTTAAGAAGCAACTCTGTTGCTATTAAATTCATGTGTGATGTCTTCCTGGCCATATGCAAGCCTTGGCATTGCCGCCATTCAATCTACAATAATATCTCCTTCAAATAATCACTGTGAGCTAAAACATGCTTGGCAAATGTTAATCGCCCAGTGCAGAACACAGTACCTAATAGATGTCATGCATTTGTTACTCCTCTCTTCTCACGTTCTACCTAGTATGTAGTCCTTTTCATGTTAACCAACTATTTTAGAAATGTAGTGGCACACTATTTCTATTTTTCAATGAGTATGTATGATACCATGATTTTATTGCAGAGAAGTATATTAAAAGTCAAAACACTGCAATTTCAACAAAATTACTGACCTAAGGTCCTCTGTATAAGAAGATACTATTTATGAAGGATGGACATGCAGCTATCTTTGGGAAGTAAATTAAGACATTTCGAGGCTAGTCATTAATTTCCCATTTATGGTGTTAGAGAAAGCAAATAAATAATGGCCAAGACAAAACAAAAATACCCAGACTGCAGTTCCAAGTGTCCTATCAGAAAAAAGGTAGATCTGAGCTTTGTTCAGTTGGGCAGTAGGTGAAGGAAAGTCATAAAAGAGCAGTTAAAACCTGACATTTTTAGATAAGGAATTGGAATTAGCAATTGCATATGTTTTCTACTTCTGAATGTACAGAAAGAAGCTCACTCATATCCTGAAACAAATGCAGGCAATTTCTTCCCTTGGTTGTAGACATGAGGGATTGGGTTTACCTGGAGTGATCCTATCCTAGGAATCAGTTGGTCAAAATAGCGATTCACTGCTTTAGTGAAGCCCTTGTAAGTTGTTCTCAGCTTCATTTTTGGATCCTTGAGTAACCAGCTAAGATTGAAAAGGAGAGACTCAGACTTAAAATGAATGACAGGAATAAGAAACCACGAACAGCCCAGGTCTGCACAGCTACACCAGAACAGCATACAGTGAGGGTTTAATCCAACTTTAAGAAAATGCAGTCTGTGTCAGTTACAATAGCTTGGCACTTTCACCATTACCTCTTTCCCCATAGTGTAAATGGGGGTTGTATAATGATGAGACAATTTAGAGCAGAGGTCATGAAACTACAGCTCCCAAGCCAAATCAGATCTGCTGTTTCTGTAAATAAAGTGTTTGCACAGAGCCACACTCATCCATCTACAAATTGTCATTGCTGCATTTGTGCCATGCCAGTAAGATTGAGTAGTTGCAACAGAGATTGTATGTGGCCCACAAAGCCTAAAATATTATTTAGCCTTTTTATAAGAAGAGTCTGCTAACCCCTAGTGTAGAGTGAGGTTTTTATAAAGATGTTTAGAAGTTAAAAAAAAAAAAAAAGCTCTTTAATGGAATACTATTTGGCTATAAAAAAAGGAATAAAGTCCTGTACTAGTCACAATAGCGAAAAGTGCTGCCCACTGAAAGAGGATTGGATAAAAAAAGTGGTACATATACACAATGGAATATTACACAGCCATAAAGAAGGACAAAATTACAAACTTCACAGCAACTTGGATGGACTTAGAGTTTATAATACTGAGTGATCTATCACAGAAACAAAGAACTGAGTACCACATATTCTCACTCATAAGTGAACCTTGAACAATTATCATAATACTTTAAGAAAGGGATTGGCAGTAGTGGGAAACTGCCAGGGGAGGGTGGGTAGGATTATCAGTAGTGGGAAACTGCCAGCGGGGGGGCACACCTCATCAACAAGGGTACCTGCATAAAGAACATTTGTATACCTAACCCTGAATTGTACCCCACATCTTTAAAATTAAAAATTTTTTTAAAAACATGGAACCAACCCTACTGTCCATCAAAAGTGGACTGGATAAAGAAAATGTGGTACATATACACAAAGGAGTATTATGCAGCCATAGAGAAAATCATGGACTTCGCAGCAAAGTGAATTGGAGACCATAATACTAAGTGAACTATCACAGAAACAAAGAACTGAATACCACATGTTCTTATTCATAAGTGGGCCCTGAACATTAGTCACATTAGCACAAGCGAGGGATCATCAGTACTGGGCACTGAGAGGGGAAGAAGGGAGGGAGGAGGGTGAGGGGGCACTTAACAACACAAAGGGTACCTGGTCTACTACTGGGTGAGTGAGGGTCACAAAGAAGCCCAAACTTCACCTGTATGCAACCCACTTATATACTACTTATGTATCTTCACTTGTACCCCACATCCCTATAATAAAATTAAAAATAAACAAATTTTTAAAAAGGAATAAAGTACTGATACATGCTACAACACAGATGAATCTTGCAGATGTCATGCTAAGTGAAAGAAGGCAGACACAAAACACCACATATTTTCTATTCCATTTATGTGAAATATCCAGAATGGGCGAATCTGTGGAAATAAAAGGTTGCCAAGGGCAGGGGGGGAAGGAAGAATGGGGAGTGACTAGGGAACGAGTTCTCTTTTTGGATGAGAAAAGGGTTCTGAAACTAAACAGGGGTGATGGTTGCTCAACATTTTGAATTTAGTTAATGCTACAGAACTGCACACTTTAAAACGGTTCCAATGACAAATTTTATGTTGTTGATATCTGTGTTTTACCATAATAAAAAATGACAACGAAGCAAAAAAAACTGTTTAAAAAAGAGATAATCCACCCATTTCTTGCTATTTGTACTGTCAACACAAAAACTAGGTCATAAAAGATATTGGTATATGAACTATATCCCATTTGCAATGCAGAGAGTGAAATGCATTTTAAAAATAAGTACTGCATAATCCCTAATATTTTAACATTCATTTTCTATGTCATTAAATGGACAAAATAGTGCAGATAAAAATGTACATAGAAAATAAGTTCAACACTTTGCTGAAACTTGTATTTGAATGTGTCTGTGGGCTACATGTAATCATGGTCAGGGACCCTCAAAGCACAACTTACCTGGGCAAGCCTCCAAGGTCTAAGTCACTACCGATATAGGGGCCTGGACACAGAATGACCCAGAGCCCCTCCTCTGAAGCCATGGTTATAAAAGCCCTAGGAAGCAAAGCAATAACAGTAATTTCACATTAAAAGCGGAGTTCTAGAATCACTACTATGTTTCTCCCTGGTGTTCTTCTGAGGTTAGAACAGGTAGAACTCTCAGTCTGGTCCACAAAAGTCCATGTAGGAAACATGATCCAGGGGCACAAGTGGCTCAACACTCAGTGTCAAGGCACTCAAGATAAAGGCATTAAAGTGAGGGTCCAGCAATCCTAAACAATCTCCAACCTTCCCGCCCAAATCTACTCCTTCCCAGCATTTCCTGTCTCCATGAATGGCACTGCCATCCAGAAAGCCACCTCAAGTAAAAACTTACAAATCATCCTTGCTCCTCTTTCCTCCTCACTTCGTGATGAGAGGCAACTAGTCATTTTATTCCTCCCACTTAATGCTTGAAAACTTCAAATTCCTCTGCATGTCCACTGCTACCACATTGGTTCAAAAACTCAACATTCCAAAACTGAGTTCATTTTTACCTTCTACCAATCCCTCTCCAATTACTGTCAATAATGATATCATTATCAACAACAGCTATAAGAACTAATATTTATTTTGTACCGATATCAAGCATCTCAACTAAACTATTTAACTTTATGATTTAATCTGACAATTCAGTGGGCCAGGTATCAATATCTTCTCCATTTAACAGATGAGAAAATAAAAACTTAAAGTAGTTATTTAGAGATCCTTCAAGGTCATATTTTTAGTAAATGAAAGAATTAAAATTAGGATTCAGGCAGAGAGCCTCCAGAAATGAAAATTTAACTGCCATTGTTATGATGCCTCTTAAAAATACTGCCAGAATGATCTTTATACAAGCAAATATAGGCCAAATGTGGTAGCTCATGCCTGTAATTCCAGCAATTTGAGAGGTCAAGTTGGGAGGATTGCTTGAGCTCAGGAGTTCAAAATCAATTTGGGCAACACAGCAAGACTTTATCTCTACAAAAAAATTAACCAGGCAAAGTGGCACGTGCCTATAGTCCCAGCTACTAGGGAGGCTGGGGCAGAAGAATCATCTGAGCCTACAAGGTCATGGCTGCCATGAGTCATGATCATGCCACTGCACTCCAATCTGGATGACAGAGTGAGACTCTGACTCAAAAAAAAATGCAAATATGAACTTCCCAAATTTAAATTCTTCAGATGATTCCCTAGTGCCCTCAGAATAGGTTCCAAATTCTGTAGCATGATATAAAAGGTCAGGATCTGGAAATGGGCTATCTCTCTAGTTTAATTTTTTGATAGTTCCTCCACTTAAAATTAGTGGGAGAGCCAGAAAGCAATTACTCGCAGTTCCTAGAAAATACAAGGTATGGCAAAAAGTTAATCACCAAACCCATTCCCTTTCTTCCTGGGCACACAGCTCAACTACATTTCTTAGTTTCCCATGCATTTAAATGGTGCCCTGCAACTGACCTCGAACCAATACAATCTTAATAGAAGCAAAGCATTCCAACTCCCAAGGAGTTTCCATGTTGTGTTCCACTGGCTGACTGGGTGCAGACAAGCATGGTGCTTTGGAAGTTTATATTGCAGATAATAAAGGCACAGAACAGAAAGACCCTGAATCCCCCACATTATTTCTTGGAAGAGAGGAATGTTCTCCAGAAATACCCATTGTAGATTTTACTGGAATAAAAATAAACCTTTATTGTTAGAAGATTCTCAGGCTTACCTGTTACAGCAACTAACATCATCTTAGTAAATTTATAATGTTCTCTTATATCTCTGACTTTGCCCCTGCTGGACATACTGCCTGAATGTCAGTCAGTCCCTTCTAGTAACTCCCGCTCCACCTTGAACTTCACCTCAGCTATCACTGCACCCTTACATTCCCTGATCTGTTCCCCTAGTTTGGGCTGTATAGTCTTAGTATGCTATGATTGCCTCCCTCTTTTCAGAGCATTCTTATCCTCAAAAGCACATACTGCCTTAACTGCCTTCTCCAGCACCAAAGAAATGTCTAAACAGATATTTTAAATAACTTATTCTACTTCAGTCATGTCTTAGAAACACTGTAAACTATAGCCCAGAAATCTCCTCTTTTAACTGACAGAGCAGGTTCTTCATGATAGACTAAAACTAGAGCGCTCTGGATGACCATTTCTCCAGCACATGGTGAGAAATAATGCACCCCAGGCACATAGGTCTGTGTTCCACTCTAAGTAATAGACTCGCAGCTCAAGATGGCTTCTCCAGGACACAAAATTGTCTGAGCTTCCTCATGGCTCTCAAAGCAGGAAATCAGGTGCCCTCTATTACTTCATCTGATCCCCACACTCAAACTTCTATCTCTATGTCATTTAAGCATTAAATTTAAGCATTAACACATACTTCAAATCCAGGTTTACAGTGAAATAAAACCGGTCTACTTTCGGCTCATGGAGGTTCCAGGGAACATGCCTGCAGTGGGAAAGAGAGAGAAATATAAGAACCTTACCTCTGACGTGATCTGATTCCATCTTGATGCCTCTGGTTTTAGAAATATATTTTATTTTCTGAATTTGAGATAGGGTCTCACTATGATGTCCAGGCTAGTTTGAACTCTTGGGTTCAAGCAATCCTCCCGCTTTGACCTCCCAAGGTGCAGGGACTACAGATGTGAACCACTGTGCCTGGCTGGCACCTAGGTTATCTCCACCATGAAGCAAGTTGATGATTTCAATAGCCAAACCTCTGTATGTGTTCTATGTATTATCTTCAGCATTTCCTCCCTTTGATGCCCAGCAAACATCCAAGCAGCCAACAATTTTCCATGATTCTGGACTTCAGGTAAGATAGGTATATGTGTAATATCCTCTGGGATGCACTCAAAATTTTTTATAATGCTCATAAAAATATTTTAAAAATTTAAATCTACATCTATAATGGCAAAAACAGAAAACCATTAGCCATAACACAGAAACCAGAAAGAACTGAAAAATGTATAGGACTGGATTATACAACATTATTTAAATGTATCAAATGAAATACAGCAACATAAGATCCACAATGCCCAGCAACAATTAAAAATTACTATGCAGGCAAAGAAACAAGAAAATATGACCCGTAACCTGGAAAGAAAAAAAAAATCAATCAATGGAAACAAACCCAGAAATGACACATATGATGAAACTAGCAGAAAATATTAAAAAGTATACAAATATACACCTTTATATAGGTAATAAGTAAAAGAAAACATGACCATAATGATATCTATGGAAGATATTTTAAAAGAAATAAATGGAACTTCTAGATTTTAAAAAATAGTATATCTAAAATTAAAAAACACTCTGGATACTATTAACAACAGGAAATGAAAACTGTGTAAGTTGGAACTGACAGCAGAATAGACATAGCAGCATAAAAGTTCAGTGAATTTTAATAATTAAAACTCTAAGACTGAAAAAATGAAAATCAGCTCAGAGTGAGAAAGACAAACCAGCCCTGCTGCTTTCCATCTGGGAGGCAGACATACATAAAGCCAGAGGAAAAGTTAATGAGAAGTAGAGTTTCTCCCATGGTTGTGTGACAACTGTTAACACCATTCTCACCCCTCTTTGCATGATCGTTTCTTTCTCACCAATGACACTCCCAGCCTTCTTTGCTATCCCCATCTATACCCAAGGAGACTAGATTGCTAAACTGCCTTTACCTCACACCAGCACCCAATCTCTAGGTAATCCCTGCTTTTTCTAGTCCTGCATCAGAAGCAGCCACCAATCCAAAATGTTCCCCTGTCTTTGCTAGACTCCCTTCAGAACCCCTTGGCTGGAACCTAATTCTACAAAAGCTCCTTCCATACTCCCCTTTGTTGAGACTTGTATTCTAGTTTCCGCAGAACTCGGTATCTCCCTGCAAGACAGTAAATCTGTTTTCCCAAACTCTAGGTTAGTGCCTCCAAGTCTCTGGACAATTAAGCTGTTGATCTTTTTTTTAATAAAGGCAATAAACCAAGCATGGTGGCTCATACCTGTAATTCCAACACTTTGGAAAGCTGAGGCAGGAGGATCACTTGAACCCAGGAGTTTGTGACCAGCCTGGGCAACATAATGAGACCTTATCTCTATAAAAAAATTCAAAAATTAGCCAGGCGTTAGGAGGCTGCAGTGGGAGGATCACCTAAGCCCAGAAGGCCAAGGCTGCAGTGAGCAGAGATTGTGCCACTGCACTTCAGCCTGGGTGACAGAGTGAGTCTCTGTATCAAACAAAACAAACAGACAAACAAACAAAAAACAAAGGACAATGCAGCTTCTTTGGATAATAGACTGTCTTCTAGTTTATGAAATAATAGTGATATTTGATATTTGTTTATCTAAGCGAGGATACTAAAGGCAAACAAACAAATGAAACTTGACAGTCCTATTTCAATCACAAATGTTTTTGAAATTTTAATAGTTCACAAAGTGTCCCTAACTATGAATTACTGCTATACAACAAAATAATGAGAATAAAAAAGAGGGAAATCATTTGTAAAAGATATCATGACAATTTAGGAAGGAAATGCTTTAAAACAACAACTCCCAACACTCACCAAACTAACTTCCAGATATTTTTCTTCTAAACCTATATTTTTTTAAAAATCAAACCACTGAAAAAGAAGACACAACTAAAACTGACTATCAAAACAGTAATGGATAAGCAATTCCCAAGCTTAGGATAGAAAGGCATCATTTTGTTTTCTTTAGTTCCAGCTCCTGGAATTAGGATGCTGTTATTACCTGCCAGACCTGGTTCTCAATGAAAATCTTGTCTTTCTACAATAGCCCCCTATCCTGTGACTCTTCTCTGCTGCCGTGACTCCTGTGGCAAGAGGGGAGATGTAAGGAGGCAAGAGACTGCCGTCTCAGCCTCTTCAGTAGCTAGGGACCACCTGGCCTACAGTCATCTGTACTTGCCACTGCCTCTGAAAGTTGGAATCGTGTGTCCAGGCCACAGTAACCCTGCTTAGACAGAGGCCACTCAGAGGAATTGGAGCGGGCTCTATCTATAAGAGATTCTCCTGTCTGTGTCAAGTGCAGACACAGACATCTTAAGAACAACAAAGAAAGTACTAAAGGGGACAACATCTAGCTGGTCTAATAAAGTCTGAAGCTAGGCATTCAGACTGCAAATTCTTGAAATAATTACAAGGGGGCCAGCACTCACGTGGTGAGGGTGTTGAAGCCGCAGGCCTTTAACTTCCGCAAGTGAGACCTCCAGTATGCCCTGGGCACCCGGAAATAGTGGATAGTGCCCGCCACAATCAGGAATGGAAAGCCTTCCAGCGTGAAGTTTGAGCCCTTAACTTTCAGACCCACACTGCGGTTCTTCAGGTGGGAGGGGGACAGGTGGGCTTGATTAATCCTGCAAGGAAACAGCAGGTACGTGGAGTCTTTGGGATGTTATCAATAGGACACACAAGGTGGTCAGATCAGAAAGGTCTTTCCTCCAGGGACCCTAGGCATGCCTCCAGTGAAAAGAGAGACCTTCCCAGCCCATCTTTCACAAACATACCTGGGCAAGAGGTCATAGCTGAGCTGAGTCATCATGGATAAGGTTGACAACAGGTACAGGATACACTCAAGTCTCATCAAGAAGGCCCACATGCTAAACAGAACAAACTAGAGGTCAGAGAGACACCCATGAGAAAAGCAGGGCATGGAAGGAGGCCTGGGCCAAGGGGCAGTAGGGGAGTGGCCCCCTTTAGCAGACAGGTTTGGTTCCTCTGTTTTGCAACACCTGGCATCATGACAGGCAGCATCCCAAGCTATGTCCACTGACTAGAGGAAGAAAAGCTGCATGGAAGAGTCCCCTGCTAAATAACCAGGTTTTCAGATACCAGATAAATTTTAAAGAAGATCTAGCTTCAGTGAAAGAACAGTTTTATTACCCAGCAGAGAATAATTTCTGGGAAATCTGCCATAGACATCACTAAGGAATTAATTCTAAATGATGTGCTGCATAGCAGAGAATACAGACTAGGATGTAGAAGAAATCCTCCATAGTGGGCTCCCAAATCCGATCTTCAGTCCCATTTCCCACTTCTCTGCCACCCTAGGAGGCAGCCTCATGAATCCCCAGAACACAGCTTATCTTTTGTGCTGCCCATGATTTTCTGTATGTTGCTCACCCTGGGGCAAACGCTCTCTCCTGTATATATGAGAAATGCCACCAGCCCAGGGTGGCCTGAACCCATGTGGCATGGCAAAGTCACAGTAGTGGCTGCATTGCCAGCACCCAGAGCAGTGCCTGAATCATACTAGGTACTCATAAATGTGTTCTGAACAAATGCGTGAGTTGCCAAAATCACTGAAACATCGATGTCGCCTCTGTAAATTTCAGCTGTAGGGCTTCAATGAGTATACCCTAGGCTAATTTGGGACAGGCAGATGCTTGGGAAGCCGGCCCAGCTCCGTGACTCACATCTTTAATCCCAGCAACCTGGGAGGCCAAGGCAGGAGGACTACTTGAGCCCAGAAGTTCAAGTCCAGCCTGGACAACATAACAAGACCCTCCTCTACAAAAAAATTAGCATATTAGCCTGGTGTGGTGGCCCGTGCCTGTAATCCCAGATACTCGGGAAGCTGAGGCTGAGGATCGCTTGTGCCAACGGTGAGCCGTGATATAGCCACTGGGCTACAGAAGGAAACTCTGACTCAAATCATAACAGCAACAATAATAATAACAGTAAGTGGGGAAGTCTCAAGAAAAATGCAATGCCTGCCCAGGAATTAACCAAAGCCAAGACTGGGTAAGAAGTGTCCACAGGACCCTCTGGGCAGGACTAGAACGTAGGACGTGGAGGCGCAGAAGCTCTGGAGGAGTGCGGGAAGCTGACAGTGCTCAGGGGGTGCTCCAGGAAAAAGACAGAAGGGGCCAAGCAGGACCTCGCGGGAACCTGAGGATGGGCTCAGCGAGAACCGTCCCGAACGTGCGATGGCTTAACTGGAAACCGAGAGGGAGGGGGACGGTCGAGAGAGAGCCGACCATGTGGGAGGCTTGCTAAGATGTGGCACATAGCAAAGAAAATTAACTAGGATGTAGAAGGAATTCCTCCAAGTCTGATCTCCAGCCCCATTCCCATTTCCCACCTCTCTGCTACCGGAGGACGCTACCTCCCCTTGCGCCCGGACACAGCACCGGACGCCCACCACATCCCCTAACCCCGGTCCCCCACCCCCCGCTACCGGCAGCAGCTTTCAGGTGCCGGGTAAAGGGGAACCAGCAGGCCCTCCCCCACCGAGCAGACCCACCTCCATCCCAAGCAGATCCGTCCCTACCTCCCTGCAGACCCACCCTCTCGCAGCCTCCCCCCTCGGCCGACCCGTCGCCCTTCTCTGGAAAACCCACCCCAACCTGTACCTCTCTCGCCCCGCAGCAGATGGGTTCCCTCCACCCGTCCTGGACCCATTTCCTCCTCCCCCCCGGGCCGGGAGAGACCCCAGTGCGGCGCTCCCCTAGCGCTCGGTGTCCGGGCGCAGCGGCCGGGAGCGCAGTGTCACCTCGAGCTGCCGGGTGCCCGCGCCGGCCCCCACTGCGCCTGCCCTACCCCGGGGGCCGCTGCCCTAGGGCGCCGAGGGGGAGGCCGGCCGAGGCCCTATGTGCGCCAGCACCGGCCGGGTCTCGGCTCCCGGAGGTCCAGCGGCGGGGACAAGAGGGTGCACCCACCAGGCCCTCCCTCCTCGTCCTTTCCCGCTGGTCCGCCTGCGGCCACAAGTCTCCGCACTGGAGACTGAGGGCACAGAGCATCTCCTCTCCTCGCAGACTTGAGGTCTTGGGAGAAAGCTTAACAAGGCCAGCTGACCTCCTGGAGGAGCCGGCTGTGTTCTGGAGCGCTGGTCCCCAAAGCAGGTCCTGGTGGCGCAGGCGAACCTTCTCAAAATGCAGCAGAAATTATCAGTCCCCTCCAGCCGAAAGACATCAGTGACTCCGGGGGTGGGTCCGGTCCCCCGGGTTTGACACACCCTCCAGGCAATTCTGTTGCCTGGTGAAGTTCAGGACCACAGGTGGACAGTTTCCCTTCTCCAGCGCCTCACCCCCGAGGGGAGGAGGAAAGAGAAGGGAGTAGGGCCTCCAGCGCCGGTGTGTGGCTAGGGTTACCCTTTCCTCCGCTCATGACTGGGCGGGACGTGCGGGCTCCCTCTTGGGTGGGAGAGCGAGCTTTGTTTAAATTCACACACATGGGTTTATACGTGAACCAGGCCCAGGTTCCAGAGGAAGTTAAACTCTCCTCTTTGCGGCAACATTTACCTTGAGCTGAAAAGAGAACAAAAGTGGCCTTCGCACCGGCTAACTTCCTCCAGAGGAGCGGTGCCTGGACCTCTCCATTAAGGATCTAGCTGTATTTGTTTTGTTTTGTTTTGTTTTGTTTTGTTTTGAGTTGGAGTCTCACTCCGTCGCCCAGTGGCACACTCACGGCCACCCCAGCTACGACCTGCTGGGCTCCAGCGATCCTTCCACCTTATCCTTCCGGGTAGCCGGAACTTCAGACGCACGCTACCACTCCCGGCTAATTTTTTGTTTTATTGTAGAGATGAGGTCTTGCCAAGTTGCCCAGGCGGGTCTCGAACCCGTGATCTCAGGCAGTCCCCTCACCTCGGCCTCCGAAAGTGCTGGGATTACAGGCTTGAGCTACAGCGCCGGGCCTAAGCTGTATTTTCCAAGGGTGGATTCTTGACTTTATCTGAATTGTGGCGCTTTCATTCTCTGACTCTGCCACTAAACAACTGAAAGTTTATTTCAGGAAGCATTTCGATTTATTATTTCTCTTTATGACATCTGATTGCATACTTTCAATTGTATCTTCTCGTTGCTTTTTAAACCCTCTTTCTACTTGTGGTGTTCCTCCTGAAATTTATCAGAGGAAAAAAAGCCTCCTTTGAAAATCCACTCCACTAATGGAATGTGGCCTTGACTGTGATTTACTTAATTTTTATCTGTCACGTTACTTCAGGCTGTTTTTCCCACTGTTTTTCAAATTTGTTATTATCCATAATTTGCAAGCATTGTGCTTTCACTGGTAATCTCTCCTTCTGCCCATTTAATTGAAGTTTACGATAAATGACCCTATAACCTACTCTCAAAGTCCGGAAACCTCCAGGATACTCTCTCAGCAGGTTATATGAGAAGCAGAGTGTCTTCTCTTTCCATTCCTTGGCATTATTCGAGTGACATCTACATTCAGGACAATGACCCTTTTAAATTCCAGGCATCTTCCTCATACTGCTTCATCCACCAAATTATAGAACCACTAGCTGTCAAAAAAGATCCCATCTCCAAGATACAAGGTGCTAGTATTCTACTTCTTGGTCAGTTATCTTCATGTCTCCCACACCTGCTCTTCATCTCTCTTTAAGTTTACAGTCTTCTCATCTTTTCCCTGTCCCCAGTTTATCACACTCATTCTGGCTTCATGGTGTTGTGCTATTTCAAATATATATATCCTTCTTTTTCAGAAATAATTTCCTTAATCTCATGTAGTCTTACTTTACTAAGACTCAGACTTCAGTAAGAAGTCAGTCTGCTTTCTCTTTCCTCTGCCCCAGCTGATGAGCCAGAATGGAAAAGGTCATAAAACGATAGTTGCTTAGTACCAAGGAACTGGGTTTTCAGTCTTGGGCAATGTTTTAAATGACCCCACATATGACAAACATACACACCCACACACTCATACATTTATTAAGGAGTATTATGGATGCTTTGTCACTCAATATTCAGAGCTCAGTGCTGATAAACATAGCCCATAAACCCTAAGCCCTAAACATCCACTCTCTTAGCTGATACCTTTTAGACTTCTTATAAACACCTTTCCATATCTCTCACCTTTAAAACAGAGACAATTGTGTCTGAATGTTCTGAAGAGCTGTGAAAGGGCATTGCTAACATTGGAGACAAGCAGTGCTTCAATGTGCTGGAGAATTTGAATAGGGGAAGTGCTTAGGTAGGAGAAGACAAGTTTAACTTGTTTAGTCCTTCTACCAAAATACCATAATTGCAAAAGATGCTCGTATAATAAAGTTATCATTTCCAGGCATGGTGAGCATGCATTATTCACTTCTCTTCATGTTCCATTCATGGTTCCATATGATATTTACAACCACTCAACATGGCAACTGAGGAACATTGTATAATGCTAAACAATTCACATTATTCTTATATTTATGTATTTCTGGGCCTATACATACGTGTGAAAGATAGCATTGATAATTTACATTGGCAAACAGATTGACACTGAACACCAGAACTATAAATTATTTTGCCTCGCAGGTGACTAATTTATCTGTGCTTACCACATCTTATGAGTCATATCCTTCCTGTCTGTTTCGTCTTTGATGTCTGAGTAGTCTTAAACTATGCAGCAGATGCATATTACATAGCTCAAGTCCACATCTTTGTTCCTTTATTTAAAGAATCTC
>CAUYQG010045176.1:0-19959 GCA_963574415.1 Tarsius wallacei | reverse complement strand
TTTGCTCCAGAAATGTGGTGTACTCATTGATTTTATTGAATCTATGACCTTTATTGTCTATTGCTTTATTTTGCCCCAGAGGAGGAAAGTCAAAATCCCAGAAAAAGAGGAAAAAAAAAATCATTTAGGTAAGCTTTTTTTTTCCTTTTCTTTTCTTTTCCTTCAGGTGGCAGCCATCTTCCAAAGACGGAGCCAGGGATCGGAAATCAAATGTGTTCAGGTTTTTGCAGATGGTGATGCCTGTGGTTTCTTAGGTCTGAATAGAAGGTTCGTTTCATAGCAATTTCTCAGTGACTTGGATCAGTATATCAGACAGTCATTCAGCACCGACTATATTGCCAGACACTGTTTTAGACACTTAAGGCACAAAGATAAACTAGAATAGTGACCCTGGTCTCTGGGAGCTCACAATCTCATGAGGGAAGCAGATTTACAAACCACTGACCCTAAGAAATGTGGCATGCACTGTAAGAGCTCTAGATAAGAGCCGAGGAAACACAAAGGAGGAATTCCTTCATTCTGCTTTGGATAAGCTTCATGGAGGATATAACATTTGAGTTGGGCCTTGAAGGATGAGTATGTTTTTTCTAGATGGAGACAAGGGAGAAAAGAGCATTCCTGTCATTGGGAACAGCAAATGCAAAGTCCCTAATACAGGCCCAGGCTCCACCTTTTGGGGAATGGCCTAAGATGTTTGGAACCCAGCTCTGCAGTTGTATAGTGCTTCCTAGTTTAAAAAGCATGATCACCAGCTTTATCTCACTCAATTTCCAACATCTTTCTGGGAGGGAAATGGGAATTCTAACCTTTACCACTAAGAAGCCTGAGGGCTCAGGAGTTCTCTGCTTTGGCCACAGTCACATAGCTTGGGAATGATGGAGCTCAGGCCTGGACCCCAGTGCTCTGACTTCCAGTCCAGGGTTCTTCCCAAATGTGCCCTGCTGCTCCTCCACATGACATCTTAAAGAGGTAGAAAAGAAGTTTCTGGTGATCGCAGACCAGCATTTAACACAACATGATCATTGCATCTCTTGCTTTCTCTGCAAAAAAGGAGCACCTTCCTCACTGTTTCAAAGATGAAGGAATTTGAGTGTCCTGGGGAATGGCTCACCAGTCATCTTAACCTGGAGCACTGGGGCAGCAGCAGAACCCCAGCGAGCCAGACCACGGCCTGCAGTTCCCAGGTACCAGCTCCCAGGCCTTCCTGTAGGCTGGGTGGGGAGTGGTGCCTGGTGGAACAAGCCCAGTAGACCATGGAAGAGAAGCAGGAACAAGCATGGCAGTAAAATGAGGGTGAGGCAGTTCCCCCTCAGCCAGATCTGGAGAGTGAATCAAGTGCCAACAGATAGCCACTTCATGCTTCTATTAGACCACGTCACCATGTCTCGACATAGACCTTCAGACGCTCTGCATGAGCTGGGAGCCTTGAGAAAAGCCATGCCTCCCGAGAACACTCTGACCTGCTTTGTGGTGGTATTGGAATAAGAATAGGAATAGCTTGGAAAACTCAACCCTTAGTAAGTGCCAAGGGCTGAGCTGTGCCTCTGCCCTCTTCTCTCCTGGAGCATAGGGGGCCGGTCTCTTAGGAGGCCGTGGCTGACCTCACACCTCTGATCCTTCCATTCAGTAAGCCTGGGAAAATAGATACTGCTGCAGGTAAGAATAGATTTGAGGCTGAGTGCAGTGACTCACACCTATGATCCCACCACTTTGGGAGGCTGAAGTGGGACTATTGCTTGAGCCCAGGAGCTCAAGACCAGCGTGGACAACCTAGTGAGACCTCAGCTCTACAAAATATTAGCTAGTGCATGCCTGTAATCCCAGCTACTAGGGAGGCTGAGGCAGGAGGATCGCTTGAGCCCAGGAGATCAAGGCTGCGGCGAGTCGTGATTGTGCCTGAGCAACAGAGTAAAATTCTGTCTCAAAAAAAAAAAAAAAAAGAATGGATTTGATAAGGGGAAGCTCCATCACCAGGCTGCAGGTGCAGCCTCATGGTGAGAGGCCTCTTGAGAAGTGCCATGGAAAAACTTCGAGGCAAGAGAAATCGCTAATTCTGTTGACTGGAGTGTTTTAAAATTAACCTCTGAATTCTGCTTGCTCACCTTTTCCACTGTGCAGATATCACAAACAGCATTATAATGGCATTCACAGAAATCAAAAGTAAAGACTTTTTTGTTTTTGAGTCGGAATCTCATTCTGTCCCCCAGGCTGGAGTGCAGTGGCACACTCACGGCCACCGCAGCCTCAACCTGCTAGGCTCCGGCGATCCTTCCACCTCAGCCTTCTGAGTAGCTAGAACTACAGGCGTGTGCCATGATGCCCAGCTCGTTTTTTGATTTATTGTAGAGACGAGGTCTCACCAAGTTGCCCAGGCTGGGCATCCTCAGGTAATCCTTTCGCCTCTACCTCCCAAAGTGCTGGGATTACAGGTGTGAGCCATCGTGCCTGGCCTGAAGACATTTTAAAATTGTTCGTAAACTCTATGACCCTCTCCTCTCCAAATCAAACTGTTTTTTAAAATTTTTATTTTGCCTCTTCCCCCACCCCCATATTTTTCTAACTTTCTTAGTCTCATTTAAATGTATATCACCTCCTCCTGGAAGCATCTTTTCCTCTTCCCTTTTGGAGCACCATATTTGCCTGATCTTCCTTCGCCTTGCCTGACCATTCTTTTTCAGTCTCACTTGCTAGCTCCCCCTCCTCAACTCAGCCTTCACCCTAGTTTCCTCTCCATCTGGACTTTGTTCCTCTGTAACTTCATGAGTCCTGTGGCTTGTAATGACACCTATAAGCTGATTGCTGCCTGATTTATACTTCCCAACCTAACACTTCTCCTGAGTCAGAATCACTTCCCCACTGCCACTGGGACATTTAATTGGCATCTCATACTTAATATGTCCCAAACTTAACTTCTGATGTTCTCCCCCTGCCTGCTCCTCCCTGAGTCACCCCATCTCAGCGAATGGCACCACACACGCTCCTTCCAAGAGGCCCAAGCCCTAGGAATCCCCCTTGATTCCTTTCTTGTCCCCCAAGTTCTCTCCATCAGTCAGTCCCATCAGCTGTCCATTCAAGTATATCCAGAATGCAGGCCCTGCTCATGGCCTCCACTGCCACCATTCTGTCCTGTCCACTGCCTTCTCACTTGGGCAACTGCTGCAGACTCCCAGCTGGTCTCTCCTCCTACTCTCTGATCCCTCCGGGTTTAGAGACACACATCGGATCATCTTACTCCTCTGCTCAAAACCCTTAGGTCACTCCCAACTTCCATGGAGTGAAAGCTGCAGTCTTCATTAGGACCTGACCCCTGGGTTCCACAGTGTCACCCCCAGCTCCTCTCTCCAACCATCTTGATCTCATTACTGTTCTTGCCTTGCAAACCAGTCCTTACCTCCGGACTCAGTCCTGCCATCTGGAATGATCTATCTTCCCCAAACCTTCAAAAGTTTGGTCCTTACTTTATCCAGTGAAAATATCTCCTCCCTTTCCAGACCATCAGACTTCTGAACAGCCTCAGACACTCTCTCCCTGTCCCGTGTCTTATTGGTCTCTACAGTAATGCTCTCTAAATAAAATCATATTACATATTCATCTGCTTATTCCTTTTATGTCTCATCAGCTAGAAAGCAAGCGCCATGAGGCCAGTGGCTTGTCTCCTCCAATATTGTATTCCTAGTGCCTGGAACAGTGCCTGGCACATAGAATGTACTTGGTCAATACTTGTGGAATCAATGAATTGACTCTTCTGTCAAGTCTTTGAAAATCACTCCTTCTTACCCCAACTTTACAATGTTACAAAAGGATTTTTTTTTTTAGTCAAAGTCTTGCTCTGTCACTCAGGCTAGAATGTAGTGGCATGATCACAACTCACTGTAGCCTCAACCTCCTGGGCTCAAGTGATCTTTCTGCCTCAGACTCCCAAGTAGCTGAGACTACAGGCAGGCATCACCATGCCCAGCTAATTGTCTCATTTTTTGTAGGGGCGAGGTCTCACTATGTTGCCTAGGCTGGTCTCAAACTCCTGGACTCAAACAATCCTCCTGCCTTACCTTCCCAAAGTGCTGGGATTACAGGCATGAGCCACTGCACCCAGCCTACAAAAGGGGTTTTTTTTCTTTTTAAGATAAAAGGAATTTTACCTTTCATTCTATCCCTTTAAGCACAGCTGTTGTAGTCTATGAGCCCTTTCCATCTTGAGCTCCCCTCACAGATTTTATACACACATACACACACACACACACATACACACACACACACACACACACAGCGTATCAACAAAGTGTATACACATTTTAAGAGATATTGTCTATGTATTACTTTTTGAAGTTGTATTAAATTACGGTAGCAATGTGTAGTATGACATTTGCTCAACTGTGCTTCTGCCGTTTTCTTTGACTGTTCTGCCTGTCACATGGTGACACTAGCATTCATTTGATTACTGCCATCTTTTTAGTGACCGGCATACTTCAAATGTGCATACATTTTTGGCACCCCCCCCCCCCCCCAGTATCTTCTTAGCTGGTATCAGAATTAGGCTTCTACTCAGCGATCACTGTGCACGTCACCATCTTCCTCGCCCTGGGGATCCCATAGCCCTTCCTCCTCTGCTCTCAACCTGCTGGTCCTCCTACTCTTGGAGATGCCTCACATCCAGACAGGAAAGGACTGTGCCTGCCCCTTGTTGCTTAGAACAGAGCAAAGGAAAAGGGATGAGGTTCCAGAGAATTCTCTTAGATGCCATTCATTCTTCTCTCAGGCCTTTTCTGATCCTCTGATCCACACTGGGGACTGGAGTCATTTTGTGGTCCTTGAGGACACAAAAATGGATGTCACTGACCAGTTCTCAAGGAAATCACAGACTAGTGGGAGAGAAAAAGATGCAAACCAATGAGGAGTTATACAAGTGCCATGTGGCCAGCAGAGAGGGTTCCCGGGGGAAGAGGGATTAACTTTGTGCAAGGGTGCAAGAGCATGGAGGCATGGGAACATGAGCGCAAGGCGTATTGGGCACAGGCGAGTATTCTGTGTGGTTAGAGCTTGGCGTATCTGGGAGGGAGTTAGGTAGCATCATGAGCAGTATTAAGACAAAGCAGGAAAGGCAGGCAGGGAAGGAACGGGACCTACGGGGAATTCTAAGTTGTGCCAAGGTATCTAGACTTGATTTCAAAGCTATTACAAGAGTTCTGAATTTATTCACTCATTCATTTGTTCAGTCATTCAGCCAATATATTTTGAGCTCTTATTATATGATAAACCTAGTGCTAGGCTCCTGTGTATGCAGTACTGAATAAATAATCATTTTCCTTGCTGTTACAGAGCCAATGATTTATGGGGCCCTGGAGAGCTATATGAATAGGAAACTTTATTATAGCAAGGAATGGAAACACCACCACCAATAGGTACATGTTTAAGCAAATCATGGGACATCCATCCAATGGAATATTACATAGCCATTTAAAAATTTTAAATGGTGTTTATAAGCATGGGAGATATAATTATGATGCTCACTGGAAAAAGGAAGGCAAAACCTATGTAGAGTAATACATATCAATGAAGAAAAACAATTATAAAAAGACCATAAAATATACAAAATTATTCATTATAGCTGCCTCTAGGTGAGTAATTTTTTTTTTACTACTTTAGATTTTTCTGTGTTGAAAAACTTTTTTTTTTTTTTGAGTCAAGGTCTCACTCTGTTGCCCAGGCTAGAGTACAATTGCACAATCCCAGCTCACTGCAGCCTCGACCTCCTGGGCTCAGGCAATTCTTCCACCTCAGTCTCCCAAGTAGCTGGGACTACAGGCACATGCCACCATGCCTTGCTAGTTTTTTTTTACTTTTTGTAGAGATGAAGTCTCACCATGTTACCTAGACTGGTCTCGAACTCCTGAGCTCAAGCAATCTTCCTACCTCAGCCTTCCAAAGCTCTGGGATTATAGCATGAGCCATCATGCCCGGCCAATTCTATTAAGCACATATTTACTTTTTCAGCCCAACATTTAGTATAAAAGGAAAAATACAGCCGGGCTCAGTGGCTCAACCTGTAATCCTGCGCCTTGGGAGGCTGAGATGAGTGGATTGCCTGAGCCCGCGGGTTCGAGACCCGCCTGGGCAACTTGGTGAGACCTCATCTCTACAATAAATCAAAAAATTAGCCGGGTATGGTAGTGCGCACCTGTAGTTCCAGCTACTTGGAAGGCTGAAGCGGAAGGATCGCCGGAGCCCAGCAGGTTGAGGCTGAGGTGGCCAGGAGCGGCCACTGCACTCCAGTCTGGGCGACAGAGTGAGACTCCAACTCAAAAAAAAAAAAAAACACACACAAAACAAGAAATAAAAGTGAAAGGTGGAAAAAGACAAGACAGACAACCTGTCTGTCTGATGTGCTTTAGGTGTCTTCGCCCTTGGAGGGCTGGGCTAGTGGGAGGGCATCTTGCCTTAGGATCCATGGTTGGTCCCTTCTTGGTCTCTTGGTCCATGGAGGGATGTAACAGCTGCTGGCTGGGGGCGTGCAGCACAGGCACAGAAAACAAGCTCTCTGATTGGTATGGCAAGCTCTATTCCCAACAGACCCTGGTTTGCTATGTGACCTTAGATGAGTCAACCTTCCTCCCAGGCGACTCTTTCCCTGGCTAGCCACCTTTCTGGAAGAGACTTTCAGAAGGCATTTCCAGGGAACAGGGTGAAGAAGAGGATCCTGGCCTCAGGGAAAATGGGTGCTCTTTTTCAAAATAAAGACATAGTCCTCTCAACATCCTTTTTTAAAACTTTTTCTAACCTATAGCCTCTTCCAATCCTGCTACCACCTAATCTGTATATTTTTAATCTTTTCTAGGAAATGATCGAAATGGCCTAGATTTCAACAGGCAGGTAAGAACTTGGGTCAGAAGAAAATGTTTATTCTATATATTTTGGGATTCACCTCTACTAAGTCAGGTGTGGAGGATACAAAGTAGATTAAGGACTGTCTGGGGCTGTGTATTCATAAACTCCAAACTTTCAGGATCAAAGGGCCCTGAGTCCAAGCTCCCACCCCAATCCGTGAACCAGTGTTGGGGTCTCTTTGGAATCCTCTCAAAAGAAGTCTGACAAATGGAATGCCTGTTTAGGGGGAGCTGCGTGCCAAAAGTGGCCCAGAAATCTAGGGCTTCAGCTCTTTTCCTGTAAAAGTTTAGCTCAAGGTGCCTCTCGGTGAGTCTGTGTGGACAGTGTGCAGAGGAGTTTGTAAAGTCACAAAGGATGAAGTGCCTGGGTTTTATCTGGAAACTCCTGGAGCATGAAGATGAGGAACATAACAGGAAATATGGAATAAGCAGAAAGAACTCAGAAAGGAGCACGAAACCAAGCTCAGGGGGAAATGTGGACACAAGCATGGCACTTTGGTGGAAACCAAGTTGAGTGAGGTTAGACTGACTTGGGGGGCTTTGGACAGGGGAAGGTGTAAAGAGAAGGGCGAAGTCAAGGGAGGGGACTTGCCCCTGGAGGTTAGAGGCTGATGGGAGGACTAGGCATGAGGGATGGGACAGGTGTGATGTCACAAGCACATGGGGTGGAAGAGTTTGTTGGGAGGAAAGAGACCAAGCTGGAGCCAAGCAGAAGGTAGTCATGGGAAGTCCCAGAGTGAGACCGAGGGGGAGAACTAGATACTGAGTCAGACAGCCTGGGGTGTGGTCCCATTACTGCCACTATCTCACTGTAGAGTCTTGATCAAGTCATTTAATATTTTTGGTCTGAGTTTTTCTCTGCTGAAAAATTAATTTATTCTATAAATGGGGGGGGACCTACTATGCCAGGTGTGGGGATGCAAATAAAACTAAGACATCATTTCTGCCCTGAAAGAACTCAACGTCTAGTATGAGGGGAGGGTGGGGTATAGAGACAGGGAGAGAAACTCTTATGTGACTAATTATAATACAGTCTCATCTGTGCTTTCTGGGACATACGTAAAAAACATGGTGTCAAATGGAAATGGGAAGAGTTGATTTTTCCTGGGAACTCAGAGCAGGCTTTATGGAGGAAGTGGTATTTGAGTCTTGCTCTAAAGGATGAATAGGAATTTGTGAGGCAGAAAAGAGTAGGGGGTAGAGGAATAGCAAGAAGGAAAGGAAGACAATCCCAAAGGCGGGGGTGAGGGGGTGTGTGTATCATGCAATCACTAGGACTCCTCCCCAAGATTCTGATATTCTGAGGTCAGGTTTAGAGGAAAGCCAGGGGTGGGGCTGAAGATCAAGGGCAGGCATATGTCCTTCTCCTCCTTCACCTACAGAGTGATTTGAAGTCACTATCAACATTGCCTAAAAGGCTGTTAATTCTGGTACTTCCTTCGTGGTCAGGGAGAGAGGAATACTCTTGAGGCCTAAGCCAAAACCTTTTGAGCAGACAAATCCTGCAATAGTGCTTATCAAGAAGACCAGGAAGTTTGCTAACAAATGAAGGTCAGCTACCCTCCCTTTCCACTTGAGACCTAGAACAGAGATAGGCTTCAATTAAAGAAAGATCTAGGTTAGCTATGAGGAAGAACTTCTAGCCAATGCAGTTTATTAAACACTGGAACAACTACCAAGGGAAGGAGGCTATAGAATCAGCTTCTCACCCAAGGTCTTTAAATGTGAGACAGATTCTTATCTCGGAGACAGTTTGGCTAGGTTGGCTTCAAGGGCAAGAGGATGGAGGAGATTCCCAACTGTTCCTGAAGTCTGTGATCCTGGTCCTAAACAGGTTAGGACATGGCCTGTGCCCTGTGCTTCTTCCTGTGGACTCAGGATTCCCCAGCCCAGGGCCCACCTCTCCCTGCCCCAGGCCCTTGGACAAGATACAGGGGGAGGAGCCTATCCCATACCAAGACATGGCAAGGTCAGCCCTGCCGGGAGGTGGCCAATTCTGCAGGTCCCATAGGTTTGACTGCCTGTGCCATCTGCCTGAAGCTTGAGAAACCCTCGTGCTAGATTCAAGGCCAAGGGTAGCCTCTCTGGCCCTGGGCTGCCTGCAGGGAGGCCTCTGGCCCTTTGAACATCTTTTGGGGTGTGGTTCCCCCACCAGTTGGCTTCTGCCAGAAGTGGGCCTCACCCGAGTTTGTTTCCCTTGGATGAGCCTGGTGGGGTGGGTTGTTCCCTCCCTCCCCTGGGAGGGGTTTGGAGTTCTCATCACTGACAAGAACAGACATGACAGATCTTTAGTTTAAAGAGGATGGGGGGAATTTTGGAGGAAGAGACACTCAGCCCCATCACACTCATTTGCACACTCGGGCTGGAGCTCTCCTCCTCTCACATTCACACCCACTCACCTGCAGGCCTACAGGTGGGCACCCATGACTTCTCAGGCCCCTGCTTGACAGTCATGGCCTTGCAGAACACAGCAGGGGAAGCTGACCAACATTTGCCGACTGCCAGGCTCGGGGCAAGGTGCTTTTGGCACTGTGTCTCCTTTAATTCTCACTATAAACCAATGAGGTAAGTGTTATGATCCCCATTTTGCAGGTGAGGAAACTGCCCAGGCAGCCCCGCCTTTTTCAGTGAAGGATCTGAGAAATTAAATAACTTGAAGAAGGTAACACAGTTGGTCAACTGGCTGAGCCAGGATTCAAACCCACGTCTGTTGGACTCCAGAGCCCATTTCCCCCATGATGCCTTGCTGCATCCTCCCCTCTTCCTGTATCTACATAGGGGAGAGGCCTGGGAGCCAGAGACTGAGTGTGACTTCATCGTGACTAACTGGGAGGAAATGGGAGGTAGAGGGAGTGGGGAGGGGAAGAAAGGATGGTTGTGTAGGAGCAGGCCCCGAGTCTGACACAGACAAGGGATTGACAGACGCAGGGAGCAAAGGAAGAGCCACTGCCCTTGGTGAAGCTCATGTTGGAATGCCCCAGGCTAGTTGGTGCAATTGGGAGTTACAGTCAGGTGCTGGGTGAACTGCAGTCCTGAGTTGCATGAGCAAGGAACATTGACCTGACAACTACCTGATCCCAAGAAGGCACTGTGCATCCGTTTGAGGGATCATTGCGAGACCCATAAGCAAGGCCTCAGCTCAGTCCCTAGGACAGATAAGACAGATTTGAAGGGTAGTGGCATAAGGCCAGATTCCTGTATAGGGTCTCAGAAGTCCTGGGTTCCAGTGCTGTCTGCCTCTCACTAATTGCTGCCCTTATACAAACCTCTTCCTTGGGCCTCAGTTTTCTCATGAATAAAATGGAGAAGTTTGACTGAGATGGTCTCTAAGGCCTCAAGCGGTTTGTATGTTATGGTGCCATCATTTTTCTCATGCCATGTTTTGACTGACTGGTCTGGTGGAAATCCTTCGATTTCCATTCTCTTTTCTTTTCTTTTCTTTTGGTCCTTTGAAGAGAAATGAGGAAGAGGCCGGGCTCTGGTGGCTCAGCCTATAATCCCAGCACTTTGAGAGGTCGAGACGAGTGGATTGCCTGAGACTGCAGGTTCAATACCTACCTGGGCAACTTGGCGAGACCTTGTCTCTACAATAAATCAAAAATTAGCCGGGTGTGGTAGCACACGCCTGTAGTTCTGGCTACTTGGAAGGCTGAGGCGGAAGGATTGCTGGAGCCCAGCAGGTTGAGGCTGCGGTGGCCGAGAGCGTGCCACTGCACTTCAGTCTGGGCGACAAAGTGTAACTCCAACTCAGAAAAGAAAAAAAACAAAAAAGAAAAAAAAACAAAGAAATGAGGGAGAAAGTCACCCTTGAGCTGTATAGAGTGAGGGGAAATATGTCATATAGAATTTTTCAGCCTTTAAGATCTTGTGTGATCCAGTGAAAAGAATCATTTGAAATGCAGGGGTAGGAAGGATCCTGCCATATCTCTGGTGTGTTGGCAGAGGTTGGGGGGGAATGAATGCTAATAGATCTGAGGCCATCCATCTAATCTTTGAAGATTTAGCCTTTTTTTATAAAAGTCAAAGTCTCATTCTGTTGTCTAGACTGAGGTGCAGTGGCATGATCACAGCTCACTGCAGCCTTGACCTCCTGGGCTCAGGTGATCCTTTTACCTCAGCCTCCTGAGTAGCTGGGACTATAGTTATGTCCATACCTGGCTAACTTTTTAATTTTTTGGTAAAGGCAAGGTTTCTTTTCTGAGCTGGAGTTTCACTCTGTTGCCCAGACTGAAGTGCAGTGGCACATTCCCGGCTGGTCTCGAACTCATGGGCTCAATCAATCCTGCTGCCTTGGCCTTCCAAAGTGCTGGGATTACAGGCATGAGCCACTGTGCTGGGCCTATTTAGCCATTCTGAAGTACTAGAGAGAGGGTTGTCATTTGCAAGAAGATAAACTGTAACACTACAGAGTGAGACATAAGAATGCTGAGCTCTGGTTTACTGCCCAAGGATAGCACAGAAGAGATGGTGTCTGAAGTGGGTAGCCAGGGAAGGGCAGGGCTTTGACTGGCAGAGAGTCGGCAAGAATATTCTGGGTGTTAGATACAATGAGGGTGAAGGTTCCCTGGTGGAAAAGGACACAGCTTTGGGGGAAATGGGAGAAAATCCACATGGTGTGAGTTGGTGGAGGACGAGGCTGGGGCTGTGGGTCAGGCCAGATTATGAAAAACTTTGTCCAGCAAAGAAATTTTGGGATTTATCTTGTGAGCAGTTAAGTAGCCACTAGGTGTTTTCAATCGTGACTAGTTTCACTTACTGGAAGGGCAATGGAAGGAGGTGTGGGTGCGGAGGGAAGGGAGGATGAACAGAGGACTGATGCAATAGAGCCCCGATGGAATGCTGTCGTGGCAGGCAGGAATGGGCAACGCTAGGGGAAGGGATATAGCAAAGAATTTACGCAGGCAGACATAGAGTTCAAATGCCTGGGTTTGAATTCCAGCTTCAGCACTGCCCCATGGTGTGACCCGAGTCTGTTTGAGGGATCACTGTGGGAAAGTCAGGGGACCTAGAAGCAAGGCCATCCCTCAGTCCCCAAGACAGATAAGACAGACTTAAAGAGCAACAGCATAAGCCATTGTGTGGCTGTGTGACTCAATCTTCTCATTTGTAGAGTGGGGAGAATAATGGTATCTATCTCACAGGGTAATTTTGGGGGTCAAATGAGTGAGTGTGTATGTATACCTCTTAGACAAGTGTGCAGTACATATACGCTCTATAAGTATCTGCTATTTTTATTATTACTGTGTGAGTAGGCATGGAGAGAACAACTTATTTTCTTCTTCCTTTTTTTTTTTTTGGTAGAGACAAGATCTCGCTCTGTCACCCAGGCTGGAGTGCAGCAGCGTGATCATGGCTCACTGTAACCTCAAACTCCTGGGCTCAAGTGATCCTCCTGCCTCAGTCTCCTGAGTAACCGGGGCCATGCCTGGCTAAATTTTTTTTTTTTTTTTAAGAGATGGGGTTTCGCTATGTTGTACAGGCGCATTTCAAACTTCTGGCTTCTGATCCTCCTACCTTGGCCTCTCAAAGGGCTAGGATTGCAGGCATGAGCCACTGTGCCTGGCCTGAGACCCAGCTTTAAGAGATATTTCTAAGATGTGATCGGGAAGATTTTGGCATCAGGTCAAGCTTGGGATGCCAGTCATTAGTGGGACTTCAGCCAGAGATCAAGAAGACAGGAGGTGCAGCAAGCATATCCAGGTGATGGGAGCAGAGAGAAGGGCAGATAATAAGCTCTGGGTGCCTAATACACAGTGAGACATTTGGATCTGGAGCCCAGGAGAACTGAAGATGCATTCTGGGGAGTCATTGTTGAATTATATCACATGAAGCGATAGGAGGGAATGAGGTCACCCAGGGAGGGTAGCAGAGTGAGAAGACCAGGGAGGACAGTATAAAGGACAGGCTGAGGAGTGGGCGTCTGTAGGTGAAACTAAGAAGGGATGGTCAAAGGGACGAGGACCAGGAGGAGGACCATGCCCACGAAGGAGAGATTTCCTGAAGGTGGGGATGGCCCACGGCATCACAGCACATGGAGATATTGAAAGCCTGAAATGGGCCAGTGATAGGGCAGTGAGGCCAACAGTGATGCCTTACTGTAGCGTCCATGGTATCCACAGTGAGAGTGGATGTCAGGTCACTGCAGCTGAGGAGTGGGTAGGAGAAATGACAGAGACTTGGATTGTCGGATTCCTTTTCAGGGAATAGGATGAAAAATGGATGGAGATGCTGGCCTGAGATGGAGACAGAAAGCCTGAGGGAAGTCTTTCTGGGGATGAGGGAGACTTGAGGAGGTGTGGGCCTGGGAGAGCTAAGAGATGTAGTATAGGAGAAAGGAAAGAGAGGACATGGGGTGGCTGTGGGAAGGAGCCCGTGGAGGGTTTAGCTCTTCTGAGAGGAAACGAGGGCTGAGCGCCCTATCAGTAAGAGCCCAGGACATAGCTCTTCTTGCTATGGAGTTTCTCCAGCCCATTTCCTGCTCTCTTGGGCCAACAGCCAACTCTGGAAGTATGCTGGGAGGCAGGTAGCATTGGTTTAAAGGGGCTTGGGGAGTCCACAGTGATGAGTATACACCTGGGTAGCCTCTTGCCTGCTCTGTTCTGGTGATTTCTGGAGCCCTCATTATCCAGGGCCATGGGTTTCTGCCAGACCGATCAGGGCAGGTTTCATGTACATTGCTGAGTGTTGTGTTTGAAGACCAAAGGTTCTGTGAGGCCAGAAGAGAGACTGAAGCAAGTTAAGAGGTGTCCCTGTCCCAATGTCTTTTGCCCCCAGACCTGAGAATCAGTGGCCCAGGGTGTCCCCTCAGTCCTAGGCCTGGCTGCATTCTGAGCCCATCAGCACTAATATGTGACTGTCTCATGCCTCTCTCTGGACACTCATGCCTGCTCGTCCTGAGCAGTTGCCCATGTGCTCCCATATAGCATTTAGTTTTGAACCAACTGGAATTTTCCTTCCTTGTTTTCTTGAACATGACAGAACAACTACCATGGTTCTCTGGCTGCTCCTGGTACGCATTGATTTGTTATATTTAATTGGCACGATGGGGCATCTTCTCTAAAAATCAACAAGACTCAGCCTAAAGAAAGGTCTCTGAGGATGCAGAATGATGGAGAAACTTTTCCAGGGAGACCCATGAGGGAGACATGGGTGTGGCAGACCAAATCTCTCAAAGTGGCAACTGAGGGTCTGCGGTGATAGTAGAGTAAGTCTCCCTCCGGGACCTCCAGGAATAGCCTCAGGAGAGCAGGTCCCAAAGCATCTGAGTCCAAGACAGCGAGGGAGGGAATGAACAGACCATGTTTGACTGTACTTAGTCGGGTACCAAGAAATCATTGAAGAATACACCATGGTTCCGGCCCACGGGAGCTGCCAGCCCAGTAGGGAAGAAAATGCAGGGACAGCTGCAGAGGAGAGGGGACCCCTAAGCTACACTAATGTCATGGGGCTGGTTCAGGGAATCTGAGGAAGCCATGCAGGTGAACAGAGCCTCGGGGTGGTGAGTCCAGTATGAGGCAGACCTGGGAGGATGAGAATTAGGGACAGCAAGATTCTCTTGTTCCCCTAAGGATTGCTTCCTTCTGTCCCGGGATCCAGCTGCTGGTCTTCTACTTCCGGTGGAGGCAGGATGGGGGAGGGGAAGGCTAAGAGAAGAGGGTGAGAAGCCAACAAGACCACATTTTGCTCAACCCTGAGCAATATGCTGAAGTTTTAGGGTGTCAATTCATAACACCCTTCTTTTTTCCCCTCCCCTTCAAGGTACCAAAACAATTGAGAAATAGATACAGGAGCCTGACTGGTAGAGTGATACTGGAGAAGTGGTTTTGATGTGTGGCCGCATTGGGCTTTCTAAGAACTCACTGCAGATTTACACACATCCCCCAGGCCCAGACAGAGCCAGCAGAGAACAGAAATAAAAGTACCCTCCTTACTAACAGGCAGGTCTGAGAAGGCCCAGAAGGCACCAAACCACCCTCCCCAACTTCCTTCTAAACCTGTTGTTTTTAGCCTTATCAAATCCAGTGTCTCTTGTAGCAAGGATTCTATAAAGTCTGGATTCTAAGAAGTCTGGATTTAAAGCCAGGCCTGACTGACTCCCGACTCTGGGGACCTCCTCACGCCAATGCCCTGCTTGTCTTGGGAGGAGGCCATGTGATGTAGTGGCTGGGCCAGATGGCCCATCTTTGTCAATTCCTCTGTGCCTTGGATTCCTCATCTGAAGATGAGAACAGTAATAACATCTACCTCCTAGGGATGTTGTAAGACTAGAGTTAAGATCTATAAAGCACTTAGAATAGTGTCTGGCATATAGTAATCAGCCAATAATGTCCTTTTAATGTCCTAAAATATAATGTATTGAAAATACATAAAAATCAGGAAAATGCTCTAATTTGAATAAAAAAGAAAAAACACAGTAAGTAATAATAAAATAAAATTTAAAAATTAGCCAGGTGTGGTAGTGCATACCTGTACTCCCAGCTACTTGGGGAGCTGAGGCAGAAGGATATCCCATGCCCAGGAGGTCAAGGCTGTGGTGAGCTGTTATCATGCCACTGGACACTCTAGCCTGGGCAACAGAGTGAGACCCTGACTCAATATATATATGTGTGTGTGTGTGTGTGTGTGTTTATATGAAATAATATGTATTTCAGCAAGTAAATCCTTGGGCACACTCTCCTGAGAGAGGTTTAATGAGATTGTAGAATGCTATGCCTTGATGAATGAGACAGACACAAGTACAGGCTGACATTGACAGCTCAAAAGTCATGATTTTCCAAAATGGTAAGCAACTTTTGGTAGAGCCCCAACCAAATATAATCTTTTCTCAATTCACACAGAAAATGACCTGTGTAAGGTGCATATTAAGAGTGTGCAAAAGATACTTTGCATAAAAAATAGAACGGGGTTTTGGGCTTGTATGATCATAGGCAGGCTATTCACCGACACAGACGTTTGGTGGGGAGGTTGACAGTCATATACAACTTACACAGGACATGCATTTTGAGTTTGGTACTGTTATCTGCAGTGCAGGATGTCTAGAATACTTGCCCTCGGCCCAGTAAGTGCAAGTCAAACCTCATTTATTAAGACAGCCAAAGAAACCACCCCACAGACTTCAGAAAACATCGGCTGTCATCCCCAGTGTGAACAGCTGGTGTTGACTCACCCAAGAGAGAAGTGCCTTTGCCTACCAGGAGGCAGAGCCAGATATGACTCTGACTGGAGACCACATAGAAATCCAAGGCAGTGCAAAGTGGCTCCTCCCTGGCCCTGGGAAAAGGTACCCTACAAGTTACACAGCCTCTGCCCTCTGAGAATTTCCTTGCTATCCAGTGAGGGAGACAGGTCTGAAAAATTCCTAAAAATGTGACAGCAAGGGGTGTGTAAACCAGTGCTGCCTGCAGAGGGAATGAGCTGGGCTGATTGAGTGATTAGGTGGGTGTGGAGCAGAATTTTCAGGCAGGAGATAATTGGCAAGATAAAATGACTCCCTTCTCCAAAGTGATTTCCCCATTGTAGTCATGATGATATAATAATGATAGCATTTATTGAACTCTGACTGAGTGCCAGGCACTGAGCGTACAATGTTTTATATACATTATTTAAGGAGTCTAATACTTACAGCAATCCAGTGAGGTAGTTGGTTTCATTCCCATTCTATAGATGAGCAAACTGAGGCATTAAAAGATTAGGGAATTTTCCCATGATCACACTATTTGTAAAAAGAGACGTCTGGGTTTAAAGCCAGGCCTGACTGACTCCCGACTCTGGGGACTGTCCCACTCCAGTGCTCTGCTTGTCTTGGGAGGAGGCCATGTGATGTAGTGGCTGGACCAGATGGCCCATCTTTGTCAATTCCTCTGTTCCTCGGATTCCTCATCTGAAGATGAGAGCAGTAATAACATCTACTTCCTAGGGATGTTGTAAGAATTAATAGAGTTAAGATCTATAAAGCACTTAGAATAGTGTCTGGCATACAGTAATCAGCCAATAAACATTAGCTCTTATTATTTTCTGATGAATGGGAACCCATAATTTTCTCTTTCTTGCCTCTTCCTGTGTGGCTACTTAGCTGGACTTGCAACAGGTGAGAGAGCCACCGTGGCTACTAGAAAGGCAATTTTTTTCTGGGATCCATCATGTTCTGATCTAAGCTCCATCACTGTTTATAAACCTGGTCGGGGAAGCAGCTGGTAAATGCATTTGTTTTTGGAGAAGTGGGAATTTGTCCTCCTTTGCCAGTCATGTTCTGGCCTGAGGCTCAGGTGTCAACTGTTTCCTGTTTGTAGCCTGGGCAGCAGCCCTAGTACTGGGTGGACCAAGCCCTGTGGTGAGCTGGGGATGAACAACAGGGAGGAACAGGAGCAGTTGTCTGGTTCTCCTGAAGTACTCGCTGGTTTACCAGACAGCCGCCCAAAAGTCCCTCTGCCTCACCAGTTCCAGTTCCAGTACTGGCATGATTGGGTGCTGCATTCTGGATGGGGAGAGGGAACAGAATATTCCTCTTGACCCAGGTGTGGGGTAGAGAGTGGTGAGTTTGAAGGAGGGAGGGGAAGGTGTCCAGCTCCTTTCCCTGACTCTGTAGGGGTCCTTCTCTCCTTGGAGATTTCAGGGAGTTGCCTTTGGTGAATGTAGACATCAGTGAGACTAAAAGTAGGGCCAGCCCTTCCCCTTCTCATGCAGGAGTCTCTTTGGAGTAGGAGTCTTGAAAGGGAAGTTGGATTTGGTGCCACATAATAACAGAAAGGATCAATGCCATTTATTGAGCCTCTAGTTTCTAACAGGCACTGGGCTGAACACTTTGTAAGCAGTATCTCATTTCAACCTTGGAGCAACCCAGAGCAGATTTTGTAATTTTAAAAAAAATTTTAAAGATTGTTTGGCCAGGCGCTGTGGCTCACGCCTATAATCCCAGAACTTTGGGAGGCTGAGGTGAAAGGATTGCCTGAACCCACGAGTTTGAGACCAGCCTTGGTGAGATCTCATCTCTACAATAAATCAAAAAATTAGCCAGGCATGGTGGTGTGCAGCTATAGTTCCAGCTACTTGGAAGACTGAGGTGGAAGGATCGCCTGAATCCAGCAGGTCAAGGCTGCAGTGGCCGTGAGTGTGCCACTGCACTCCAGCTTGGACGACAGAGACTCTGACTCAAAAAAAATTTCTTTTGTTTCTGTTTTTATTATTTTCTTCTTCTTTTGTGTGTGTGTGTGGGGGGGGGGGGTGTCTTACAATTCCCGTTTTAAAGATGAAGAAACTAAGGCTAGGAGAGGTCAGGTGACTTGCTTAGAATCGGGATTCAAACCAAGGTTGGTGTGATATACCAGGCACTTTACATAGGTTATATCTTATTTGAGATTACTTAATCCTTACAACAGCCTGGTGAGGCAAGCGTTACTCTTCCCATTGTATTGCTGGGGAAACTATAGCTCAAAGAGGTTAAGTAACTTGCTCAAGGTGGAGCTCAGATGGAAGACAGGCCTGTCTGACTTTCCACCATACCAGGCTGCTTTTGAGAGAGGGAGAAGAGAAGAGAGAGAGAGAGCTCCTGCAAATGAGACATGACCTGATGTTGCCCAGAGCCCCTCATATGACATGTGTCCAGTACTTTTCCGCATTTCCAGAGTCATCTCTCTCACTCCTACCAACTCCCGTAGACCTCTCATGGCAGACGCTTGCCAGCCAGGATGGCAGAGATAGTATCTGTAGGCTCAGGGAGGGTTGCTAGGGGAAGGGTGGGGTGGAGAAGGGTTCCCACCCAAAGAGGGTTCCCCTGGCCCCGCGAGAAGCCGCCTTCCCAGACTGTGCGTGAGAAGGGTCCAGGGAGGAGAGCTGTGTTGCCTGTGTGTGCCTGCAGGGCAGTGGACAGGGTCTGGCTCTCTCTGCCCCTAAGTCAGAGAAGGCTGTCAAGGCAGTTCTAGTAACCGGGGAAGTCAATTTCTCCCAGAATCACAGCTTCACCTGGAAATAAACTTTTTCCACCTTAAACTTCCTTCCCCCAGTCCGGCCCTCCAGCGGCTTTGGAGGTCGCCTTCAGTACTCAGGTGCTGTTTCTGTGTACCTGTACGGTTGTCTACCTGATACCAGGTCATAACTGGTTTTACGCCCCTCTCTGCTTGACACTTCCAGAGGACTTCTTTAAGCTCATAGGTTTCCCCCTCTTCAGAACCCTGTAAAGCGGGTGTTACTATTCTCATTTGACAAGGAACCGAGGCTGAGAATGCTAAAGTGACCTGCAGCTCCGTAGTAGAGCTGGGTACCTGCTTGATCACGGGGGCTGTGCTGTGCTCACTGCTGGTTGGTTGTTTCCAAATCCAGCTTGTCCCACTGATCACTGCAGCCCTCACTGTACCCAGAACCCCCTGGACCTCTGCTGCTTGTGTTCAGATCAGATCGAGACTTCTCTTCCTCTCCAAAACCCTCTTGGCTCCCAATCCCTGAAGATCCTTAGTTCATATCCTGTTTTGCTTTTCCTTCTTGGCAGCCTCTCCCCCATGCTGGCATCTTCTAATATTTCCTTCCCATAGATCTTGTTACATAGACTGCTGCAGGGTGTCCCTGGTTCCAGCCCTCCAGAGGACACTGTGGTAGTAGGCCTAGCAATGCATTGCACATACCTGGCTTCGAATCTTGGCTCCACCAACAGGATCTGTGTAACCTGGTCACTTATGCTCTCTAAACCTTGGTTTCCCTTCTGTAAAATGGGAGAAAAAATAGCCTTAACCTTATCATGTGGTTAAGAGAAAGATTACATGAGATCTTGAGTATAAAGTGTCTGGGACACAGTAAATACTCAATAAACATGAGTTATTGTTACTATGGCATCAATTTTGCAGCCATATTGGTTTCAGTTGCCCCAGTTCATCTCCATCTAGCTCTATTCATCCCTTCTTCTTGGTCTTGCCCTTGGGAGACTCTGGAGTTTCTTCTTTTCCGATGGCAGCTCTGCTGATATTCCCCTGTTGACCTTCCTCTGAGTGTTCTTTTTTTTTTTGAGTTGGAGTCTCACTCTGTCGCCCAGACTGGAGTGCAGTGGCCGCTCCCGGCCACCGCAGCCTCGACCTGCTGGGCTCTGGCGATC
>CAUYQG010045174.1:0-19501 GCA_963574415.1 Tarsius wallacei | reverse complement strand
CTCAGGGTATAAAATAAATGTGCAAAAGACAGTTGCATTCTTATACACCAACAACAAGCAGGCAGAGAACCAAATAAAAAGCACAATCCTGTTCACAATAGTCACACACACACACAAAAGGAAATACTTCAGCATCTTCCTAACCAGAGAAGTGAAAGACCTTTTCAATGAAAACTGCAAAACACTATTCAAAGAAATCCAAGAAGGCACAAACAAATGGAAAATTATTCCATGCTCATGGATTGGAAGAATCAACATTGTTAAGATGTCCATCCTACCATAGGCAATCTACAGATATAACACAATACCTATTATATTATCAACATCATTCTTCTCAGACCTGGAAACAACAATATAGACATTCATATGGAAACATAAATGACCATGAATAGCCAAAACTATCCTCAGGAGGTATCACACTTCCAGACATTAAACTTTACTGTAAGGCTACAATAATCAAAACAACCTGGTATTGGTACAAGAATTGGCATATGGATCAATGGATCATAATAGAGATTCTGAAAGCCAAACCTCAATTTCTCAACCAACTCATCTTCGACAAAGCCTCCACCACCAACCACTGGGGAGAGGAGAACCTCTTCAGTAAATGGTGCTGGAAAAACTGGCTGACCACATGCAGAAGATTAAAAGAGGACCCCTACCTATCACCATACACAAAAATCAACTTTAAATAGAACAAAGTCCTAAACATAAAACTTCAAACTATAAGAACCTTAGAAAATGCAGGAGACATTCTTACGAAAATTGGAACTGGCAACCAATTCCTGATCAAAATCTCAAGTGCACTTGTCACAGGAGATATGATAGATCAGTGGGACTTCATCAAACTTAAAAGCTTCTGCAAAATCAAAGACAGTGAAGAGACAAAAAAAAAAAAATTTCCAACTGTATGTCTGACAAAGGCCTAACACCCAGGATCTACAAGGAACTCAAATGTGTCGAAATGAAAAAAGCAATCAGCCCCATTAAAAAGTGGGCAAAAGACATGAATAGACATCTCAAAAGAAGTTATACGGGAAACCAACGGATACACGAAAAAGTGCTCTGCCTCACTAATAATCCAAGAAATACAAATCAAAGCCATACTGAGGTACCACCTAACTCCAGTAGAATGGTCATCATTAATAAGACAAACAGCAACAGATGCTGGCGAAGATGTAGAGAAAAAGGAACACTTCTACACTGCTGATGGGAATGCAAACTAGTACAGCCTCTTTGGAAAATGGTGTGGCAATTTCTAAAAGAACTACCATGCAAACTTACATTCTGCAAAGTCTCTTTTACCTTGCAATTTAACATATCCACAGAATGCAGGGTTTAGGGAGTAGACATTTGAGGAGGGAGTGATCTGCCTACCATGTTGCCTTTCATACTTGGACACTTGTAAAAAGTATTAGTCAATTATTTTGTAAATTATTCCTCAATTTTCATTCATCTGATACCTTTTCATAACTAAATTGAGGTTCAGTGTTACTGGGAAGAATATCATAGACAGATATGACACATGCTCAGCATGTCATGTCTCTGGTTCACACAACTGATGATATTACCCTTGCATACTTAGACGAGGAGATGTCTGCTGGGCTTCTCGAGTGTACAGTAAATATTATTCCCTTTGAAATTGATAACGTTTTCGAAGGAGATGAACTGAGACTGTAAATATTTTGTGTATGCACAAGATGGTGATTTTATTTATTTCTCTTATTCGTTTTGCATTTATTAATTAGAGTTCTTCTAAAGGGGAGAAATATCCCTTTTATTTATTCAATCGCCTATTTGATCAGTATAGGCTCTTGAATATTTATGTAGTCTGTGGGTTTTAATCCAATATTACCAAGATTTATTATTTTGCTGAAATTGTTCCATGTTTGGCCACTGGCAGTACATCTGCTAGGTCTCGCATCTTTCCAAAACCCCATGTTTTTTCAAGCCCTTCCTTATTTTTCTAGCACCACAAGATATCTTAGACGTTTGCATTTTTTCTGGCCCAACTTAAATTCAACCACTTAAATGAAAAGCTCTGGTTTATTTCATTGGAGAATGGTATTTGAAAAGCCACATGTGGGTGTCATGGGTGCTAGGTATGCTCAGAATAATAGAATTTTACAGAAAATCAAACGGTCATGTGTTGCTTTTTTTCCCTCTTTTTATAATTTTAGCTCCTTCTTCTCTGCTCCTTCCCACTGCTCTTCACTTATTAATAAGTCCGTACTGCCTTAATGACAAAAATGAATCTTCCTTTGAGACTATATTCCCACTAGTTACTGCTCTGATTGTCCCTTTCTTTTTTACTGCTAAGCTCTTCGAAAGGGTGATCTAAATCAGAATTTTTTTTACATGTTTTGTTCTTGGGACCCCTTTCTGCATATTAAAATGTTTCAGAATCTCAAAAAAGATTTTTGTATGTAAGTTATAAGTGTTGAAATTTACTGCATTCTCACTCATAAGCGGACCTTGAACAACTATGGTAATACTTTAAGAAAAGGATTGACAGTAGCGGGAAACAGCGGGGGTGTGTGGGGGCTTGGGGAGGTGGGATTGGCGGTACTGGGAATCTGCCTAGGGAAGGGGGGGTCACACTTCATCAACAAGGGTACCTGCACAATGAATATTTGTATACCTAAACCTGAATTGTACCCCACAATTTTAAAATAAAAAAGTTAAAGGTGATGAAAAAAGAAATTAAAGCTGAACTTGTTTTAAAAATTAAAAATGCTTGTTTAATAAAAACAATAAATAATTTACATATTAACATGCATAAGGTTTTTTAAAAAATAAAGCATAACCATTCTTCTGAAGATGAGTGGAAAGAGTGGCATTGTTTAACATTTTAATAAATCTCTATGATGTCAGTTTCAATAGTATAGAACTTGATTCTAATATCTATTTCTGCATCCAGTCTTTTACATTATGTGGCTCTGGCTGCAATAGTTAATGAAAATAAGGACTTACATTGATATGCAGTTGAGAGAAGAGAAATGTTTTAATAACTAACTTAAATGATTATGGATCGTTTTTATTGATACTCCACCAACACGTAAAATGTGATCATTTCTCAAAGTTTAGTAAAGCATAAACTTAAAGAACATTTTATACTGCTTCATTTCCATTTCCTGGTTTATCTTGTGTTATAAATGGAACTCTTATCAATGCGTGATTTTGAAATATGTTCCTGGCCATTGGGAAAAATCGGTTTCCCAAGTTATGCAGATCTTCCACTATCGATGTATTTCACTAAACAACTATCTATCAAAACACCAGAAAACACAAGAATAACCAAGCACACGTTCCATTAGTAATCAAAACTATTACATCACCATGAACCATGTAGACTCGAGAAAACTCTACAGTGCACTTGTTGGAGAATGTGTGTGAAAAAGTCAAAAAAAGGCAAATAGCAACCTTCTATTTTTATGAAAATAACTTGAACCTTGTGAACCCACTGGAAGAGTTGCCAATGTCCCCAAACCCCTCAGTGTTCCCAGATCCCTTTTTAAAAACACAGGTGTACACACCTGCTGCCTAAATGTCTCACTGAAAATTTCTACCTACAGAGTCTCATTTAATGGTAAAATAAATCTGTGTATTTCCAAGTCAATATTCAGTTCTTAGGTTGCACTCTCTCTCATATGTATGCCATTTGGTCCTTCATCACTTCTCTCGAAATGTTAATTTTTCTTGGACATTTCTAAAACCCTGTTATGTTGCTTTTTTCTTTTACTGCCTTTTTGACTATCAGGCACAGACTCCTTTATGTCTCCTTTGTGTGTGTGTGTGTGTGTGTGTGTGTGTGTGTGTGTGTAATCTCAAAGCAGACTTATTTTCCAGCTTTCTGTCCTCAGCCCTTGTCTGTTTCCTCCTTGATTTATCTGGGGGCCTATTACCGCAGTATCAGATACCAACCACATAAGGATGATTTACTACTTAATCAAGCGTCATTCACATGAGGGTGATTTCCAATCGGATCCCCAAGCCAATGTGTTTCTCTGACAGTCAGAGTCACAAATTGAGCAACGTCTTGTGCACCTACACCTAGATGCTCCTTAAGCCATGCAGCATTTTTTTTAACCCGAATTCATCATTTCCTCCCAGTGTCACTTCCAAAATTTATTCTAGAATCTTGACTGACATTAGTAATATCAAGAATGGTTTTGTCTATTCTTTTTCTCTCTTAAAATCATAATGATATTTTCTTCGTCTTCAGTATTTTATTTCTCTACATTCCTCAGTCCCGCAAGGACCACTGATTTGTTTAAATGCATTCATGTTATTCATGTTTAAGTTCTTTCGGTATCTTGAGATGTAGTTCTTCCAGGCTTCACTTAAAATATCTAGGCATCATTTAAAATATCTAGACTTTCTCTTTCAGAAAGTGAATTGAAACTCTAGTTCAACATTTTCCTGAAATATAACGAATTACCATAAATCTCACCAGTCCAATTTTAAGTGTACAGTTAAATAGTTTTGTATATGCACAGACCCCATATCCATTAATACTCACTCCCCATCACTCATCTCAGCCCCTGGCAAATTAATTTGCTTTCTCTCTATATAGATTTTCCCATTTTGACCATTTTGCATAGATGGAATTATGCAACACATGATTGTTTTTCCTGGATTCTTTCATTTAGCATAATGATTGCATGGTTCATCTATGTTGTAGCATGTTATAGTATTGCATTCCTTTGTAGTGCCAAATAAATATTCTATTATAAGTATATATATTTGGTTCAGTCACTTATTAATTCTTTGGCATTTCAGTTGTTTATAACTTTGAGGTATTACAGATAATATTTCTATGAACATTTGTGTAAATAGCTTGCTTGTATGTGTGTCAGTTATTTTTGCATAGATTCCTGGGGCTGAATTGCTGAGTCATTTGGTATTCAATGTTTGATATTTTGGCAGCCACCAAAAGTGTATGTCAAAGTGGCTACATGATATTTCTAATTTCTCTACATCCTAACCAACATTTGTTACAATCTATCTTTTTTAATACAACTATCCTAGTACCAACTAGGATACTGGGATGAAGGCAGTATCACATTGTGATTTTTATTTATATTTATCCAATGGCTATTAGTATTGAGCAACTTGTTCATCTATATATAGTCGATGGGGAAATGTCTATTAAAATTCACTGCCCCTTTTAAACAGTTTTTTTATTACTCATTTATGAATTCTTTATAAACTCTATTGCAGTTCCTTATCAGATATACAATTTATGTTCTTCACCTAGTTGTACTTACAACAAGGATAGTGTCTTAATATTAATTTATCTAATCTATAAACATCAGCTGTTTTCTTACTTATTTAAATTATCCATAACACAAGTCAATAACTTTTTACAGTTTTCAGCATAAAAATTTTTGTCCTTTTGCTAAATTTAAGTATTTTATTTGATGCTATTGTAAAAGGTAGTTCAGTTTTCTTAATTTTATTTGCAGATAGCAATTGCTAGTGTATAAAAATACAATTAAATTTGTATATTGATGTTGTGTATTGCAACCTTGCTGAACTTACTTATTAATCTTTACAGTTAGTATGTGTTTGTGTATTCTTTAGCGTTTTCTAAATGTAAGATCTGCTTAGTGAAAACAGAGATACTTTTCTTTCTTTCTTTAGGGTCTGGAGATCTTTTAATCCATTTTCTTGTCAAATTGCATTAGCTAAACTGACCATTAAAATGCTGAATAGAAGTGATATCCTTATGTCATTTCAGATCTTAGAGTGGAAGAACTAGGTCTTTCACCATTAAGTATGAAGTTAGTTATGAGTTTATTAGATATGACTGTGATGACACTTCATTCTTAATTTGTTGACTTGTTTATATTAAAAGATGTTGTGTTTTGTCAAATGGTTTCCCTGTGCCTATAATAATTCTGTTTCTTTTTCTTCTCTTTATTCTATTACTACAGTGTATTATATTTACTTAAAACTAGTTAAGGCATTAAATAGTATAATTAATTACTTAGTACTTTAATAACATTCTCTATTTTGTATGTGACACGTGAAATGTCTTGAAAGGCAGAATATTTGGTGATTTATCAGTTATCAGGTGGTTGAAATAATTTAGAGATAATAATGGATTTCGAATTTGAACCATAAAAAAATTGTGAGATTTTTGAGAGTCATCAAGATGATGAAGGATCCAGTCTCAGTAGGAGAGTCTCTGCTTTCTCTCTATGCAGATTTGCCCATTACGACCAATTTATATAAATGGAATTATACAATATATGATTGTTTTTCCTGAACTCTTTCAATTAACATAATGAACTAATTCTCATCCCTTTGTGTGTGCAAGTGGGTGAGAAAGTGTTCTACTGGGAGACAAGGGATCAAGCACCCGGGGCCCCGCTGCAGAAAAAGCTCCAATCTGTCACTGCTCTGAATTTGTCACCTGCTGTGCACAGAAGGATCTCCCATCCCTGGGACATCTCTCAGGAAAAGGTAAAAAGGATTAGCTGGCTGCCTCTCGACACCGGGCAGCTGGCCCACACCACCTGCAATAACAGACCAAGCACCGGCAGCAAGGACCAGGGGGAAGGCACAGGAAGGAGCACTGGAACTGAGACCCACGGGAGGAGAAAACATGCACCACCACCGCCATTTTCTCTTTCCCGGGACTGGCAGAGACCTACGTTCTCTCTCCCAGTTCTGAGCACCCGGCATCCAGAGACCACAGGGCTATCTCTGCAGCCCTCTGAAATCGATCCTAATTTGCCCAAAGAGGATACTCCAACTACACCGTACGGAAGGGAAAGATGTCCCACCCTCAGTGGACCAAAGACACATGCAATCAGAGCGGGAGACACAGCAGCAGACGACTTTGGAGCTTTTCCAAGGAAGAACTGCTGGAGCCAGCTGAACGCTGGCAGTGAGGGCCACCGAGGACACACTGCCAGTGAGCCTGAGGCCGAGCCGCCCGAGGAAGCAGTGGGGAAGGGCCACCCTGAGCCGAGACTGGGCTCCACAGCCTTGACGCCAGGTCCCGGGATCCGGAGGCTGGTAATTGCTGGGGAGGGAGCCACTGACCCCGTTTGTGACAGGAACAGCAGCTGACAGAGAAACTGAGCAGACTCCCCAAAGCCCAGGCAGAAGAGTGCTCCAGGGCAGCCTTTGCAGAACAGCAGACCTGCATCTTGAGACCAGGCGCTGATATCTGCATTGCACCGGGGCTACTCTTTGTGACCTCAGAGAACCCAGCCCCCAGTGCACAAGACTTGGCAGGTAACCGCAGATGCAGAACCCCAGATGATCCACCCTCCACCCTCCACCCTGAGCCAGCTGCTGGGTGATGGACACAGATAGTATGACGGACTGGGAGGGAGGCTGGTTAGTGCCTAGCAGACTTCCCCCTGCCGCTAGCGACAAGCAGAAGAGATTGGGAGGGCAGGGCAGACACAGGAGGCACTAGTCCCCTGCTGTGAGTTGGATGTCCTGGGAGCTGTGACCACGGCTGGGAGAGGAAGAAAGGGGTCGAGATCCCAAGAGACGCTGTGTCAAGTTTTTCCAGCCCCCTGTCCTCACATGAGTGTGTGCCAGCTATCAATTGCTGGCAGAAGAGGATAAAAAACTCTAACATCTTAAATTCCAGCATTGAAGAAGGACCTGCAGTAACAGACCTGCAGTTGCAGGACCCATCACAATAGGGATAACCCCCACCCCGCACAAGACACATACTAAAGCCTAAATTTCATTATCATTTTCATTCATTTTTAATTGCTTTGTTTGTTTAATTATATTTTTTGGTTGCTTTGCTTGTTGGTTGGCTTTCTCTTTTCTTTCCTCCTTCTATTTATCTAAGATTTTCCTCCTTTTATCTTCTTTTTCCCTCTTTCTCCTTCTTTCCTTTTTTTCCTCTCCTCCTTCTCTCCCTTTCCCCTCTACTCATGACCACATGGAATGTACTCCAAGATCAACTACATTCGTAAATCAAGCACAAACAAACAACACAATACTGAAATAATGGCATGCACCTTCTCAGTTCACAGTGGAATAAAAATAAGTATCATCACCAAGAAAATGCCCCCAAGCCCCACAAGTACAGAGACACAAAAAGCATGATGCTGAATGACTCCTGAGTCAACACAAAAATCAAAACAGAAATTGAAAGATTTCTGGAAACAAATGAAATCAAAGAAACATCTTACCTAAACCTTGGGGATGCCATGAAAACAATGCTGAGAGGGGAGTTTATCTCTCTATGAATACACATCAAGAAAAAGGAAAGAACAAGTAAATGCCAAATAAATCACCCAAGGAACCTGAAAAGACCACCAAAACCCTAACTTCATCAGAAAAATCCAAATCACCAAAGTAAAAGGCCAAATATGGGAAATACAAGACAAAAATACAATAAAAATATCAATCAAATAAAGCTGGTTCCTTGAAAGGATAAACAAGATTGATGGACCTCTACCCAGAATGACCAAGAAAAAGGGAGAAAAAGCCCAAATAAGCAAACTTAGAAATGCAAAACATCAAGTCACAACTGATCCTGAAGATATACAAATGATTATCAGAGATAACTATGCACACTTGTATAGAAACAAACGTGATAACCTAACAGAAATGGAAGACTTTCTGACAGCACAGCCTCCCAAGGTTGAAACAAGAAGAAACTAAATGATAAATAGACAAATAACAACCCAGAAAATTGACTCTGTCAAAAGAAAACTACCTACAAAAAAAAGCCTGGACCAGACAGATATCAGCAGAATTCTACAAAGCATACACAGAAGAGCTACCACCAATCCTACTGAAGTATTCCAGACAACCAAATCGTTTTATGAAGCTAACATCACACTGATACCCAAACTGGGTAAAGATCCAACAAAGAAAAAAAACCACAGGCCAATATCCCTGATGAACATAGAGGCAAAACTTCTCAACAAGATTCTAGCAAATCGGATCCAACAACACTTCTCAAAGATCATCCACCATGACCAACTAGTCTTCATCCCCAGATACAGGGCTTGTTCAACATCTTCAAGACCATAAATACAATTAAATATATCAACAGATGTAAAAAGAAGAGCCATGTGATTATATTATTAGATGCAGAAAAAAACTTTTGATAAAATCCAGTATCTCTTTTTGATAATAACCCTTGAACACCTAAGCATAGAGGAAACATACCTCAAAATAGTAAGAGTCTTCTGTGATAAACCCAGAGTCAAAATATGGCTAAAAGGACAGAAATTGGAACAATTTCCCTTGAAAACTGGAATTAGACAAGGCTTCCCACTCTCACCCCTCCTGTTCAACATTTTGTTGGAAGTCCTAGCTAGAGCAATCAGACAAGGGAAGGAAATCAAAAGTATCCAAATAGGAAAAGAAGAAGTCAAGTTATCCTCCTTTGCTGATTATATGATCCTATACTTCGAAAATCCAAGAGAATCTGTCAAAAAATCCCTTGCGCTGTTAAAGGACTTTGGAAAAGTCTCAGCGTAAAAAATAGACATCCAAAAGACAATTGCGTTCTTATACACCAACAATAAACAGACAGAGAATCAAATAAAAAGCACAATTCCATTCACTATAGCCACAAATAAATAAAATATCTCAGCATCTTCCAAACCAGAGAAGTGAAAGACTTTTACAATGAAAACTACAAAATCCTGCTCAAAGAAGTCAAAGATGACACAAACAAATGGAAAAAAATCCCATGCTAATGGACTGGAAGAATCAATAGTGTTAAGATGTCTATCCTTCCAAAGGCAGGATTATATCTATTAAATTACCAACATTCTTCTCAGACCTGGAAACAACAATACAGAAATTCATATAGAAGCATAAGCAACCATGAATAGCCAAAACAATCCTTAGCAAAAGAAACACAGTGGGAGATATCAGAATTCCAAACTTTAAACTTCATTATAAGGCTACAATAATCAAAACAGCCTGGTGTTGGTATACAAACAGGCATATAGACCAATGGAAGGGGAAAGAGATTCTGGAAACAAAACCTCATTTTCTCAACCAATTCATCTTCAACCTAGCCTCCACCAACAACCACTGTGGAGAAGAGAACCTATTCTGGTGCTGGGAAATTGGCTGATCATGTGTAGAAGAATGAAACAGGTCACCTACCTATCACCATACACAAAATTAACTCCTAATAGATCAAAGACCTAAGCATAAAACCTCAAACTTTAAGAATCCTAGAAAACTTAGGAGACACCCTTACAGAAATCAGAATAGGCAGCCAATTCCAAATCAAAACCCCAAATGCCCATGTTGTAAGGAATGAGATTGACAAGTTGGACCTCATGAAACTGAAAAGCTTCTCAAAGCAAAAGAAATTTTCAAGAGAGTGGGGAGACAACCCACAGAATGGGAAAAATATTTCCCAACTCTATATCTGACAAAGACCTAACATCCAGGATCGACAAGGAACTCAATTATGCTGAAAGGAAAAAAAACAAATCGCCCCATTAAAAGTTGGCAAAATGCATGAATAGACACTTCTCAAAAGAAGACATGCAAGCAGCCAACAGGCACATGAAAAAATGCTCAGCCTCACTAATCATCAGAGAAATGCAAATCAAAATCACAGTGAGATACCACCTGAATCCAGTAAGAATGGACATCGTTAATAAAACAAAAAAGAACAGGTAATGACCAGGATGCAGAGAAAAGGGAATGCTTCTGCACTGTTGGTGGGAATGCAAATTAGTTCAACTTCTGTGGAAAACAGTGTGGTGGTGACTAAAATAACTAGAAATTGACCATTTATATAACCCAGAAATCCCCCTTCTGGGAATTTACCCAGAAAATCTTAAATCACTCTATGAAAGGATACCTGCACACGCACGTTTATTACAACACTATTTACAATAGCAAAAACATAGGACAGACTGTGTTGCCCATCAGAACTGGACTTGATTTTCAAAACTGGGATAGATATACATGATGGAATATTACACAGCCATAAAGAAGAACAAACATATGGACTTCAAAGCAACTTGGATGGATTTAGAGTCCATAATACTCAGAAACACAGAACTGAGTACTCCATATTCTCACTCATAAGCAGTACAAGAACAGGCATACGCCAAAATACAATAAGAAAGGAATTGACAGTAGCTGGAAACTGCCAGGCAAGGGAGTGGTGGCACATAACATTAGTAAGCATACCTGATTTCAAACCAGGCTAATTGGGGACCAAAAGGAGGCCCAAGCTTTACCTGTATAATGACCACTTGTATAGCTAATCCTGAATTGTACCCCACATTTTTAATATAAATTTTTTTAAATTGTGAGATGCTTGGAATGATTAAAACTAATTTTCTGTGACAACCAATTATAGTAATCACATTTTATAGACCTTTTGAGAGACTCACAGGAACATATGTGAATTTTTCTTAATTATATTTTCATTTTTGAGTCAGAAACAAGACCGCCGGGAACATAAACATCTACAACTAGAGACAACATTGCTTCTTTGCCTATACCAGGCCAAAAATAGGATCCAAGAGAATAAAGGGGTCTTTTTGATGCCCACATCAGCAATTGATGTACTCAATGCTTGTCAGATTTTACTTTATAACAATCTCAGAATAGATGCAGTACTCACTCTTAAATTTATTTTTCATAAGAATTGACTTATTATAATACGTTCACTTATTTTGGCTATGAAAGAGCTTAGCATTACTTTACAAGCAACTTCTTACCTATAATGAAAGTGTCAAACTTGATTAAATGCATGACAATTTTCCTAATATTGCTACAATCATTTTAGACTTCTTAATTAATGAGCACGATAACAAGAGTAGCTCACTGAAAAACTACAAAAGTCATATGTACTCTTTCTGAAAGCATTACTTGGCTTGAAAAATAACATAGGACTTGCATATAAAAATGAAATAGAAGCTGGGCTTGGTGGCTCAGCCTGTAATCCCGCGCCTTGGGAGGCTGAGGTGAGTGGATTGCCTGAGTCCGCGGGTTCGAGACCCGCCTGGGCAACTTGGCAAGACCTCATCTCTACAATAAATCAAAAATCAGCCGGGCGTGGTAGCGCGCGCCTGTAGTTCCCGCTATTCGGAAGGCTGAGGCAGAAGGATCGCTGGAGCCCAGCAGGTCAAGGCTGCGGTGGCCGGGAGCGGCCACTGCACTCCAGTCTGGGCGACGGAGTGAGACTCCAACTCAAAAAAACAACAACAAAAATGAAATAGAATAATTATTCAATTTAATGTTTATACATTATGTGCAACATATTAGCTACTAATATATTTTATACATTAAAATATTTTTCTGAATCCATTATTTTTAAAATTTCTGTTATTCTTTATTAGTAACTAATTACACAAATTTTAATCAAATACCAACTTCTATTGCTTCATATACTTTAAATTGTATGTTTCTAGTTGCAAAAGCAATGGCATTTGTAAGAACTTTACTGTGTGCATTCTTCAGACTGAATATCCTTGATATACCACTGTCCATGGATACATACAGCAGATAGGTTTCCCACTTCTCATGTCTAAAGTCACTTTGCTTTGATAAATTAAGCACAACATATACAAAAATGCCTACCTAAAAGAGTAAATACATGTTTCATATTGAGGAAAAAATGTGATTATAAACCAGTCAAAAGGCTTATTTTAAATATTGTGATAGGGAACAACAAAGAATAAATGACTGATATAGCTTTTTACCAAAACTCAGAAAGAAACTCACCGTGTTTAAGACTATGGTATTTTTCAGTTAAGAGTAACTGAATACGTTTACTTTAAGCTTTATCCCTCAGCACTAAAATAACTTTTTTAAAAAAGTTTCATGTTATTTAATTTTAGAATTGGGGGCACATGTGAGGATTTGTTACATAAGTATATTGTGTGAAAGTGAGGTTTGGGCTTCTGGTAAGGCCACCCACCCCAGTGGTGAGCATGATACATAATGAGTGGCTTTGCAGTCCTTCTTCCCCCTCCCTTCTCCCTCTGTCTTTTAGCAGTGTCTGGCGTCTGTCTCTTTTTCCCATCTTTCTGCCCATGTGTGCCCAGGGTTTAGTAGTACCCACTTATGAGTAAAAACATGCAGTATTCAGTTTTCTGTTTCAGTGATAATTCATTTAAAATGATGGCCTCCAGCAGCGACCACCTTGCTACAACCTCCATGATTTTGTTCTTTTTGGCTTATTTTATTTTATTTTCTAAATTTAATTTTATTTATTTTATATTTTATTTTGAGAAAGCAGGATTTACTAAGAGGACAGAAAAGCTCCAGGGTGGGAGGGGACCCAAAGGGGTTGCACAATTTAATTTAATTTCAAAGTTGTGGGTTACAAGTCAGGATTGTATACATAAGCAGTTTAGTTGCAGGTGAAGTTCCTTTAGCTGTGACATAAGATTGCTTACTTTATTTATTTATTTTTTTTTGAGTTGGAGTCTCACTCTGTCGCCCAGACTGGAGTGCAGCGGCCGATTCCGGCCACCGCAGCCTCGACCTGCTGGGCTCCGGCGATCCTTCCGCCTCAGCCTTCCGAGTAGCCGGAATTACAGGCGTGCGCTACCACGCTCGGCTAATTTTTTTGATTTATTGTAGAGATGAGGTTTCCCCTGCCCAGGCGGGTCTTGAACCGATTGCTTACTTTAAATGTCTCTGTTTTCTTGATGTATGCATGTAATGCTCGGCACCACCTTCACGGCATTCCATAAGTTGTTGGTATGTTGTGTCTTTATTTTCATTTGTTTTTAGGAATCTTGATTTCTGTCTTGATTTCTGTCTGAACCCAACAGTCATTCAGATGCGTGCTGTTTAATTTCTGTGCATTTGTGTGTGTTCCTGTTGGTGCTGATACTTATTTTTCTTCTGCAATGGTCTGATAAGATGCTTAGTGTGATATTAACATTTTGCAACTTGTTTAGGACCGATTTATGGCTGAATATGTGGTAGATCTTAGGGCTTGTTCATTGTGCAGATGAAGAGGACGTCTATCCTTTGGGAGTTGAGTGGAGTGTTTCTTAGATGTTTATTGGATCTAACTGGTAAAGTGTCAAGTTTAAATCTCGAATTTCTTTGCTATTTTTCTGCCTCAATGATCTGTCTAAAACTGTTAGTAGGATATTGAAGTCGTGCACTATTGTCGGAGGACTGTCTATGTCCTCTCTTAGATTAATTAGCAATTGCTTTATAAATATGAGTGCTCCTATGTTAGGTGCATATATGTAGAAGTGGGACCTTTAAAAACCCAGAATTATATTTTGGAGGGCGGGCTTCTCATAGTACAGGCTTCCCCTGCTAGGTAAGTGATTTTGGCCTCACTGGCATCAGTGTACCAGCTAGTGTTGTTTCGAGAGGCTGCATTTGGCTTCTTTGAATTTTTTTTTTTTTTTTTTGAAGATTCTTTTGACCCGTTTGCTCTTTTCATGATGGATGATTTATGAGGGCACCTGGCCACACTGTGCGGAGTGGTTAGAAGTTTTTGAATAAAAATTGCACAACCCCCATGTCCTATCCTCCCTATTCACCTGATCTTGCCGAGTGACTTTTTTTTGTTTCCCCAGATGAAAAATGTCCTCAAAAGGAAACGTTTTGCTTGATGTTGAAGAAGGGAAACAAAAAAACGCATCAAAATTGACAAGTTCAAAAATGGTTTTGAGCAGTGGAAAAGGCATCTCTATAGGTAGATTGCATAAAATGGAGAGTACTTTGAAGATGACTAAAGTTTAAACATATAAGAATAACTATACAATTTTTTATTAGTGAATGTGTTGGGGGGTTCCCCCTCATACCTTGAAGATGGATATTTCTTGCTGATAAATTGAGTTCTTTATTATTATGTAGTGCTTTTCTTTGTCTTTTTATAACTGCTATTGTTTTAAAGTCTGCTTTATCTCATAAAAGAATAGCAACTCATGCACTTTTTGTTTTCCATTTGTATGGAAGATCTTTCTTCATCCCTTTACCTCGAGGCTGTAGATGTCATCTGCAGTGAGATTGGTTTTCTGAGGGCAGCAAAAGGATGAATCATGATTCATTATCTAGTTTGCTACTCTGCTTTTTGAGTAGTACATTCAATGCATGCATGTTCAAGTTAGCTATTGATATGTGAGAAATTTGTTCACGTCATATTATTGCTAAGAAGTTGCTTTGTACTTTAAGCTTTGTGATTATTTTGTATAGTCTGTAATCTACTTGTTTACATGTGATTTGTTTTTATGGGTGGTTTCTTTTCTTTCTATGTTTAGAATTCCTTTGAGCATCTCTTGAAGGGGTAGTCTGGACATAGCATATTTCCATAGGAACTACTAGTCTGGGAAGTGTTTTAGCTCTCTTTTGTCTATGAACCTTAGTTTGAGAGGGTAAGAAATTCTTATCTGGCGTTGCTTTTCCTTAAAAATAGGCCACCAATCCCTTTTGGTGTGTAAGGTGTCTGCTGCTATTATAATAAGTTTCCCTGGTAAGTTGTCTATTTCTTCTCTCTAGCTGCTGTTAAGATTTTTTTCTTTCATGCTGACCTTGGCAAGTATGATGATTGATTATGTGCCTAGGAGAACATCTTCTCAGATAGTTCTCACAGAAGTTCTCTGACTCGAGTCTGCTTGGCCACCTCTCTACTAAGATAAGAGAGATTTTCTTGGAACATATATTAAAAGTCTTGTTAAAGATTGTTCTCACTTTCCCCTTCTCTCCCAAGAATGCCAATCAGCCATATATTTGGTCTTTACACAATCACAGACCCTTCCCAGGCCTTGCTTATTTTTCCTAATATTCTAATTCTTACTTTTGTGAAACTTTATTAATACAATGGAGCAATCTTCAAGCTCTGAAATTCTTCCTTCTGCCTGGTTGAGTCTGTTATTAAAACGTACTAGTATATTTTGAAATTCCAGGAGAAAATTCTTCATTTCTAGGAACTCAGTGAGATTATTTCTTAGGATAGTCATATCAGCTTTTGCTTCCTATATTGGTATTCTCATGGCCTGGCCGATTTGGGTGTTCACTTTCTCTTGAATCTCATTGAGTCTCTTTGCCTCCCATATTCTGAATTCTATGTCATCAGGAACAGACCATTCTGATTGGGTTCCATTACTTGGGAGATAGCAGAATCCATTGTGGGTTTTGCTTTGACTCTTGGGATTCCCACTGTTTTTGTGCTAATTACTCCTCATCTGTAGGGGCTGATTCTTCTTTTTATTTTTTGTTTTATTAATTTTTATTTGTTAAAGGTGTCATTATTGGTGTGACAGCTTGTATTGGTGTCTTGCTTTTTTAAAATTTCTCTCTCTCTGTCTCTCTCTCTCTCTCTCTTATCAGCATGAATGTGGTGAGTGCTGAGTATGGTATATCCTCTTCTTTTAGTCATGTGACACCCCATGATCTCTCCACCCCATAGGCTGCAAACGGAAGCAGTAGTAGCTTCACTTACTGGGAGCCCAACAGTGACTCCCTGAGGCTGTGACCTCAGAAGAGTGCTAATCCACAGCTGTGGTGTTCAGGTGGACAGGGGCAGCTGCATGGTGCCAAGGGTCTCCCCAGTAGAAAGTCATGGGGCTTGTGTCTGGGTGTGGGGCCTGTGGGCATGCAGAAGTGCCCATCTCTTTACTTTCTTCCTGAACCAAAGTGCCAGGGATGGAGGCCATGGTGTCATTCCAGAGCTGTGGAGGTGACCTCCCTCCAGTTGTTCGCCTGTGGGAGTCATAAAGGCAGCAGCCAGGATGGCAACCCGAGGGGAGACTGGCTGGCACAGCTCTACCGTGTGATCAGGCAGGGGCAAGCAATCTCTTTCCACCTGTGCATGTGCTTTCCCTAAGCTCTGACACAAGCGCTAAGGGACCTGGCTGGCCAGGAGCTCCAGCCTATACATGGATGGGGCACATCGGCAGCATTGGTGGGCAACCATGAGAGGTCCCATGGTCAACTCAAAGAAAAGTGATTGGGCGGGTACAGGACGGCATCCTTCTCTGCCTGAACAAGACCTCTCCTGTCCTACAGGAGCAGAAAGCAAGACCCTGCTTGGCTGGCAGAGTCCTGGCATTTCCCCTCAGTCAGTCAGTGAGTGGGGCCATGGCAGCTTCTTGACTAGAGGCTGGGAGAAGAATCACTGTTCAGTGACCCAAGCGTGATCAGGAGGGGGTGACAGTCCCTCTTTACCCTGATGCCACAGAGTCCTGACTCAGCAGGAGCTTCAGAGGTTCTCTGCTTCCTAGTTCCTGTCCTGCTCTGTGGAAGGGACAAAAGCAGTGATGGGGCCTCCTGGGGACCAGTCCTGACAGCAGCTCTGGGTTCACCCTGCGTGAGGGTGCAATGAGAGGGACACCTCCAAGGAGACTGCCAAATCCAAGTTGGTGACTGGTAAGGGAGGCGGGGAGGAGTGCCCACACAGATCACTATACCTGCAGAGTGTGTCCTGTGAGGTCTCTCAATGGGGGGGCGTCTCACCAGGAGTTCGATCCCCCTGGGCTCCATGTGCATCAGATTGCTGCCTCTTCCTAGATTCCAGACAGCTTTCTGCGTTTGGCTAGAGTGGGAGGAGGTGTGAGGGACAGTTGGGGTTGTCTCTGCCATCGCTAGGGCTGCAGAGGTCCGTGGGAGATGTCTAAAATCTCTCCTGTTCACTACTCCTACCTTGGCAAGGAGTCCTCTCCCAGTCTTCTGCGATTCTGATGGTGCTTGGGGTTTGGTCCCATCTGCTCTCAGTGGTCTCAGATGTCGCCAATAACCCTCAGCTGAGTCTTCCCGAAGAGTATACCAAAGAGCCAGTTTCGCTAACATTTCAGATGCTCTTGATAAGCCAGGCACTCACTTTGTGTCTCCAGTTGGCCTTCATGGCCCTCCCACCTCACAACAGACTTTTCGAGAAACTTAGTAACAAATGGTCAAAGTCATACTCGCCTCATTAATCCTACCTTTCTTAGGTAAAAGACCTAGTTATTGAACCATTTTGAGTTAAAGTTGACTTGCCTCTGGGTCACATATTCAAAGAAAAGCTCTGGATGAAAAACGATAATTATGTCTCACATTTTTCAGTCATCATGATTGTTCTTTTCCTTGCTAGGCAACAGCTTTTCTTTTAGGAATGTTTTTGGGTGTGTTTTCCTTTTGGAGTCTTCCAGAAATATTTGACAATATATACTTACCTGGAAGTATGGAATGCTCATTTTTATTCTTTTTAGCCCTTAGAGTTGCTTGTTGCTTGTCTATTCTACTTCACCAATATTCCCCAGGCTTCACTTTTGTTTGTATGACCTGATCTGCATGTTTGTTCAGGGTTCCTTATAGACAGGTAGACCATGCGCTGACTAAAATTTCGCATCTCCACACTTTTTTCCTTTCATTGTCTAAGAAAACTAGTTCTCTACCTCTCACATCATTGATCCCTGGACAACTAGATGGAAGGCTGCACTGTCATCAAGAACAGCAATTTGAACATTATATGAATGAAGTGAATCCACAATGAATAGCTGAGGTTGGAGATCAAAAGATTTTAGAAGCACTGATCATCCCAAACATGATTTTTTTCCCAGCAGCATCAGAAGCCCAAGTCCATGAGAAAAGAAAATGATTGACATTGTACATTCAACATAAATAACTTATAAGTTGCATATGTAAGAAAGACAAGAATCATCAGATGTGAGAATTTCGGTGAAGTTTTACCGCACCATACTGCAGCAAGGCTGGGTGGCTATTCATCAAGACCAAACTTTTATTCCTGGACAGCTCTTCCAGAATCGGACAATTCCCGGCCTCCTTTTCGGTTAGTTGTACCTATGTGATCAAGTTGTAAGTAGAAATAATAGGCACCAATTCTTCTGAAAATAAAAAAAAAGGGAGACAGAAGACAGAAAAAACTGAAAATCAGTGAGCAAAATGATACCTCACCTATATGGAAAAAACAGTTCAAAGGGCAACCAACACACATCCCATCAGAAAGCACAAGGCAAAAAGGAAATGACACATAATTTTTCAAGTGCTGAGATAAAAGAACCTACAGCCCCTAGTTATTTACCCAACAAAAATATCCTTCAGGAATGAAAGAGAAATGAAGACATTCTCACATTAAAAAAAAAAAAAATCAATAAAGTGTGTTACCCATATACATGTCCTAAAAGAATAGCTACAGAAAGGTCTTTCAACAGAATGAAAATGATACAAGAAGAAATTTTAGAACATCAGGAAAAAAATAAGAACAATTAAAAAGTTATTAAAAATATCTGCATAGGCCGGACTTGGTGGCTCAGCCTGTAATCCCGCGCCTTTGGGAGGCTGAGGTGAGTGGATTGCCTGAGCCCGTGGGTTCGAGACCCGCCTGGGCAAGCGAGACCTCATCTCTACAATAAATCAAAATTTCAGCCGGGCATGGTAGCGCACCTGTAGTTCCAGCTACTCGGAAGGCTGAGGCGGAAGGATCGCCGGAGCCCAGCGGGTCGAGGCTGCGGTGGCCGGGATTCTCAAATGAACAATTATTTAGAGGGGCATTTTTTTCTTAAGTCAGAACCAGACTATAAAAGAGACAGTGGTATCAATTCAGAGA
>CAUYQG010045165.1:0-10431 GCA_963574415.1 Tarsius wallacei | reverse complement strand
ACTTGAGAAAATAATTTAACTTATAAGAGACACAGTCTTATTTTTTAGGATCTCTGCTCAAGATCTCTATAAGAAGATTATTGCCTCTGATTGCAAAGTAAATACATATGTACTTTGGCTATGAACACAACAAAGAAAATTGTTCTTCAAATTTCTAAACTTTTTGGTTAGTATTAGTATATTAGGAGCAGACATTTGCATATATATGTCAATTAGAACATAAAATGGTGACCTTGTTATTGTGAAATAGGTATTAGATATGTAATTTTAACAGAAAAGAATATGGTCATTTAGGAGAAAGAAAAGAAGTTTTTATTATTTATCTTTTTAATAATAATTTTCTAAAAACGTAACTTCTTTTCTCTGAATGTAGAAATAATAAATGGTTTTTGCCCAAAAATGAATGTGGAATATATAGAAAAACAAAGTGAAGTAAATAAAAACACCAATAAGGCCAGGTGTGGTGGCTCACACCTATAGTCCCAGCACTTTGGGAGGTGGAGGTGGGAGGATTGCCTGAGCCCAGGGGTTCGAGACCAGCCTGGGCAACTTGGCAAGACCTTGTCTCTACAATAAATTTAAAAATTAGCCAGGCTTGGTGGACTTACTGGGCATAAGGGTTGTAAAGATTAATTTTTGGAGCCAGTCTTCAAAACTGATATGTGTCACTCAAGTACAAAATGTGCACAATAAAGAAAAAGTATTTAACTTAATGTTAGCAATTAAAGTTGAATATAAAACGACTTCCAACTGTATCTTTAATACTTGAACTTGTGGGAAAACAGGTATCATTATTTGAGAATGAATAAATTGATGAGAACCTTTATGGAGAGTCTGAAGGGAGCAGTCTAGACTGGCCATTTATTTGTTTTGATTTTAATTTTAAAAGTATGACTTTTTTGTTGTTGTTGCAGGACTTCACTGGTTATACATTTAACCATGATTAAGGTAGTTTTCAGTTCAGTAGGGAAAAATGTGGGAGAGAGGGTGTGTGTATCTGTGTGTATTGAGTTGAGAGGGGAAGGGAAAGGGGAATTAAAATATTGCATCATTATGAATAGGAGGAAAATTGTCTGAAATGGAATTAACTGAGTGTATAGTTGTCAACTTTAGGTGGGAAGATTGCTGTCTGTTTTAATTTTGTTTGTGCGTGTTCCTAAAGAGAATGAAAGCAGTGAGTAAGTTCTCCGTAGTCACCAGGAATAACACCACTTCAAAGATGTATTGATGGCTCTCTGAGAGAGTAGTCAATCTGATTGTCTCTTTGTGACCTGGAGAATGACAGGAGTTAGCTTTTGATTAAATAAAAAAAAAAAAAATGCACTGCCGCTCAATGTTTTCAAAGATGTAGAATTCTAACATTGAAAAAATTAGCAAACTCTGATCTGATGGTAATTATACCTGTTTTCTCCTGACTGAATAAAATATATAACAATTTCTGACAATTATAATCAATTCTGTAAGATTTTTAGATGAATTTGAATCTTATTTAAATGACAACATCTATATTTGTTAAAAATTTTAATATATATAAATGGGAATTCATATTTATTCATGATATAAACAGTGCTTTTTGATTAATTGAAGAAAGACTTCCAACTGCTCTGATACATCCCAACCAATTTTTTTCCTCCATAAATGAAGAGCCACAGGTATATTCTCTCTCTTTTTTTTCTTTTTTGAGTAAGAGTCTCACTCCATCGCCTAGGCTGGAGTGCAGTCGCACACTCACGGCCACCACAGCGTTGATCTGCTGGGCTCAGACAATCCCTCTGCCTCAGCCTTCCAAGTAGCTGGAACTACAGGTGCACACTACCACACCTTGGCTAATTTTTTCATTTGTTGTTGAGACGAGGTCTCGCCGAGTTGCCCAGGCTGATCTCGAACCCCTGGGCTCAGGCAATCCTTTCACCTCAGCCCCTCAAAGTGCTGGGATTACAGGCTTGAGCCATCACGCTCCGTCAGGAATATTCTCATCCTTGGTTTTTGTTGTTGTTGTTGTTTGTTTGTTTGTGTTTCATTTGAGGAGCATCTATATCTGGCCCACGTTCTTGTGAATTGTAAATCTTATTATTTTGATTAAATCATTTATTGTAATCTTTTAAAAATCAAAGGGTAATCTTTATACTGATTTGCTTTGAAAATTTCAGATTTTGAAAACAAAGCAAGATCATTGTAACACCAACACAGTAAAGCAATCAAAATTTTTTGGTTTTTAGGAAATAGTATGAATTTCTTTGCTGACCTTATTTTTTATACCTGTTAGTCTTCAAAACAGATTAGAAGATGAGAATACTACAATCGCAAAAAAAAAAAAAAAAGCCTAGGCACTCTCTCATTTGCTTCTACTTTTCTTTATCAGTCTCTTTCATCAAACTGATGAAGTGATTTTTATCAAATCACTGCAAATGATTGTGGTCTAAATGTTGTCATTACAAAGAGCTAAATATCATCAGTGTACCTCTCAGTACCCTTCAGTCATTGGTCCAGAAAGTCAAACCTTATTTTAAGTTCATATCTCTTTTATTACAAATCATGGGAAAATGGGAGGAATAGTAAGTGCCTTTTTCTTTTTCTCCAAGCTATTGTTGTACATGCCTGAATGGAAGATAACACAGAAGATAACATGACACAGAAGATAACATGAGATATCTATTTTCCCAATGAGATCCCAAAATCAAAAGATCATTCATCTTAAATATTCATACTTTTGGAGATTTAGGTAAAATAGTGAAGCATGTAGTTCACTAAGTTAAAATACAAATTTGAAGTCACATAGAAAATAGTATATTATTTAGGACAACTGAGTCTTTCTCATAGAAATTTTATAAAAGATTTTATTCAGACTCTGAACATATACCATTAACATCAATGTCTTTATCATTACCAGAGTCTTCTTTAAATTATCTACAAATTTTTCATGGCATATCATCCTTTGTTCATTTTAACAGCTTTATTGAGATAATTTACATATCATACAATTCGTCCATTCAATATGCAATTCAGTGGTTACTGTTATATTGCATCAGTTTTTAAAATGTATAACACAAAACTTACTATTTTGGCCATTTTGAAGTATGCAATCATTGGCTTAATTACATTTGCAATGTTGTGTAATCATCAACACTATTTTCAAAGCTGTTTTCATCACTCCAAACAGAAACTTTGTAACCATTAAGCAAGCACTCCCCTTTTTTTTCCTCCCTCTAGTTTCTTGTAACTACTAATCTACTTTTTATCTCCATAAATTTGCCTATTATATTTTATATAAGTAGAAACATACAATATTTGTCATTTTGTACATGGCTAATTTCATTTATCATAATATCTTCTCAGTTCATTCATTTTGCAGCACATATCAGAACTTCATTTCTTTTTATGGCTGAATAATACTCCACTGTATGGATATATCACAATTTGTTTATCCATTCATCTATTGATGGGCGCTTCAGATGTTTTCTTCTTTTGACTATTGGGAATAAGTTCTTATTTTCAGTTCCCTTGGTTATATACCTAGTAGCGAAAGTACTGGCTCATATGGTAATTCTGCCTCATATTTTAAAGAATCAGACTATATAAGGGTTTTATAGTTTTATATTTTATATGTAGATCTTTAATCCATTTGTATGTGGCTTGAGGTAGTGATTCATTCTTACTTTTTAGCTATGAATATATAGCATTTAAAATTAATTACTTATTTTAGAGTTGGGGGATACATGTGAGGATTTACTACATAAGTAAATTGCGTGCAGGTGAGGTTTGGGTTCCTAAAGAACCCTTGCTCCCCTGGTAGTAAACATGGTACCCAGTGGGTGGTTGTATACCTCTTATCCCCCCTTCCTCCCTGCCTCCTTTAGCAGTGCCCAATGTTTGTTGTTCCTGCCTTTGTGCCCAATGCTTAAAGTCTGCTTATGCATGAAAACATGTGATTTTCAGTTTTTGGTTTCTGTGATAGTTCATTTAGAATGATTGTCTCCAGCTACATCTGTGTTGCTACAAAGGATGTGATTTTGTTCTTCTTTATGGCTGTATAGCTTTCCATTGTGTGTATGTACCAAGTTTTCTTTATCCAGTCCACTTTCAGTGGGTATCTGGGTTGGTTCCATGTTTTTTTATTGTAAATAACGCTGCAATTAACACTGGTGTGTTTTTGGTATAGCAATTTATGTTCCTCTGGGTATATTCCCAGAAGTGAGATTGCTGGATCATATGGTAGCTCAATTCTTAGTTCTTTGAGAAAATACCACACTGCTTTCCACAGAGGTTAAACTGGCTTAGCTTACATCCCACCAACAGGGTAGAAGTGTTCCCTTTTCTCCACAACCTTTCCAATACCTGTTATTTTTGACTTTTTAATGATAACTATCCTGACTGGTGTGAAGTGATATCTCATTGTAGTTTTGATTTGCATTTCTCTGATAATTAGTAAAACTGACATTTAAAAATGGTTTTTTGGCTGCTTATATATCTTCCTTTGAGAAGCGTCTGTTCATATCCTTTGCCTACTTTTTAATGGGGTTATTTGTTGTTGTTTTTCCTCTGTTGATTTACTGGAGCTCTTTGTAGATCCTAGATGTTAGGCCTTTGTTGGATGCATGGCTTGCAAATATTTTTTCCCATTCTGTGGGTGTCTCTTTACTTTCTTGATGATTTCTCTTGCTGTGCAAAAATTTTTTGGCTTGATAAGGCCCCACCTGTCAATTTTAGATTTTGCTGCATATGCTTTTGAGGACTTGGCCATGAATTCATTGACTACTCCAGTGTTCAGGAGGGTGTTCACTAAGTTTTCATCTAAGATTCATATAGTTTGAGATTTCACATTTAAGTCCTTGACTGCCAGCAATGGAGTGAGTTGGAGTTACAGAGTCTGACATCAGCGAGAATAATTAGTAAGAAATTGGAATTTTCTTGAAATATCAAAGAATCCCTGGGAGAAGTCCATGAAGTTGTACCACTGTACCATAGTGGTACCAGTATACTGTTGGTGTTCTACTTAATTGAAAAAATGAAAATTGTTCTTATACTGGTGAATCAAGGGCAGTCCTATGGGGTGTGCATGCTTGTGTAGAATATGCAAAATAAACTTGTATAAAGTACTTCAGCTTGTATTTGACACTATTAATTTGGGTTTGCTGTTTGATTCCACTAGTTCAGTGTCAAGAGGTGGTGGGATGGGGAAGTGTTTCCTTTTTTTATTTTAAAGATGTAGAGTACAATTCAGGATTAGGTACATAAGTGGTCATCGTACAGGTAGTTTGGGCCTCCCCTTGGTCCCCACTTCGCCTGGTTTGATAAGGTACTCTTATTGATGTTATGTGCCCTCCTCCGCCACCCTGGCAGTGTCCCACTACTGCCAAACCCTTTCTTATATCATATGATAAATATTCAGGATCTGCTTATGAGTGAGAACATGTGGTACTCAGTTCTTAGTTTTTGTGATAGATCACTGAGTATGATAGACTCTAAATTCATCCAAGTTGCTGTGAAGTCCATGATTTTGTCCTTCTTTATGGCTGCATAATATTCCATCATGTATATATACTGCATTTTTTTAATCCAGTTCACTTTTGATGGGCAGCATGATTGGTTCCATGTTTTTGCTATTATGAATAATGCTGCAGTAAACATGCGTGTGCAGATATCTTTTTTATAGAATGATTTGAGTTCCTCCAGTTATATTCCCAGAAGAGGGATTGCTGTGTCATATGGAAGGTCAATTTTTAGTTCTTTTAGAAATTACCACACTTTGATACCCATAGTGGAGAGAAGCAAAAGCAGTTGTCAAGGCTTTTGAATGGATTATTTGAAGTCTAAATACTTAGCCTCTATTTAGTAGTCAGTTTTTATTTATTGAAAACTTTTCCATACTGCTATTCTCCATATAATTACAACTGACACTGCTAAAACCCAAAAGTGCCAATGCTTGTATACTAACACTTGGTTCTAACCTTCACAGAGATGAATGCGGGTTATTCTCATATTTCCAGGTGTATATCATTCACTGAGCTGGAACTAGGGATTTAGTCTGACTCTAGGGCAGAGTCTATTAAACCAAATACTTTTAGGAAGGACAAGAAAAGCATATTCAAAATAATACTTGGTGTTTGTCGCTCTGTTGTATAACCATGATAGATAATTAAACTGGAAAGCTCTATGAGTATTTTTAGATAAAAAGCTTATCAAATTAAAATATTACTAGTCATATAGATAATACAAGTAATAATTATGGAATGCTGGACTTTTTTTCTTCTCCCCAGTCAAATTGTTTATCTACTATTGGAGCCATGGGTCCTGGGAATATTGGGCCACCAAAAACAGAAGAGCTTAAAGGTAAGTTATTTAGCAAAGCAGTATAGATCAATATAACTTTTCCTTGGTAGCAAAATTATAGGAAGAATAATACTAACACTAGTACTTATTAAGATAGATTAAATAATAATGTATTATATACTAGAAAATTGTTAAGATAGCAGATTTTAAGTGTTCTCATCAGAAATAAATATGTGAGGTAATACATATGTTAATTAGCTTGATTTAGCCATTCCACTATGTGTATATATTTCAAACATCATGTTGTATGTACATCATGAATATATATAATTTTTATTTGTTCATTAAAAATAAATAAGTAAATAATTTGTAAAAAGAAGAATTGGCTGGGCACAGTGGCTGAAGCCTGTAATCCCAGCTCTTTGGGAGGCTGAGGTGAGGGGATTGCCTGAGCCCACGGGTCCGAGAACAGTCTGGGCAACATGGCAAGACCTCATTTCTATAATAAATCAAAAAATTAGCCAAGCATGGTAACTCGTGCCTGTAGTTCTGGCTACTTGGAAGGCTAAGGCGGAAGGATCGCCTGAGCCCAGCAGGTCAATGCTGGGGTGGCTATGAGCGTGCCACTGTACTCCAGCCTGGGCAACGGAGTGAGACTCCAACTCAAAAAAAAGGAAGATGAACTAAAATAATTGTGGAAGTGATGAAGAGCCATTTACATATAAAGATATTTTTACTCTACTGCTGCAGGTGAGCAGTTTTTCTAATAATGGAAATTAAGTTGCCTTCAATTATTCACATTCCTTGGCATATTTTCTGGGATAGAAGACCAAGAATGTATGTGATTAGATCATTTTTTAAAATTTTTAGGCTTTATTTACCAAGATGCTTACCGTCTACCTTTCTATAGTCTGGAAATTTCATAGAATTCATTCATTAACTTAATAAATATTTATTGAGAGCTTATTCTGTACCAGGCAGTATGGTCGTCTCTGAGACTACAATGTAGACCAAAACAGAAAGAGTCTTGTCCTGACTGAGCTAAAAGATTTTTGGAAAAGATAATAAAACAACTACACAATATTAGTTTGCATTGAAATGCTTATGAATTAAAGTGTAAAATCATAGGTCCAATCAATTAAAATAATTTTAATGTTTTTCCAGCATTTTGGTCTATACGTTTTTACAGAGTTGAACATTTCACAAATCTTTAAAAATATGGAAGGCTGTAATTCTGTTGTTCTTGATTACTGTTAACCAGAGGACAGGCAGGGAGAGGAAATGGATTTCATTTATCACTTTAGCTAATTGTGAAAGATATTATCTGGAAAAGTGTTTAAAATGATGGCTAAAATGAGGCCTGAAGGTGGTTTTAAAATTTCATTTATTATTGTTATGCATACTCAAGAGACCTTATTTGTCTTATTCAAGAGATATTCAATCCATGGTGAACTAGTTTGCATTTGATGTATTTTTGTACCGCCTATATTTCTGACAATGTAGACCTAATAATCTTTAAATTCTTAGGGCAACAATATATATACAATGTTATATATAAATCTGTAGTTATGCTAGACCATAGTAGATAATTTTAAAAGAAGTGGCAGAACTGAAAACCTTACAATTGGGTGCATTTCTGGGAATGTTTAAAAGGACTCAAAGTAATGTTCTGCACCTAATGCAGGTCTCCATTTGATGCTACAATCGTTAGAACAAATGTATGCTGGGTTTTTGCATGCCGACTGGAGCCTGTCTACATTTAATCATTTAAAGATGACATGTCAAAACCCAAGCACATGCTCAGTTCTGCATAAAGGACATGTAATAGGGATTTTCTTTAAAATTTATGTCTACATGAGGAAAATACTGGATTTAAAAAAAATGATTATTGTATTCACTGCTTTCAGTTTCTGTAATTGATATTGTTTTAAGAATTTTGCCATGCTTGCCCCACTGAAAAGACATAGAATTGCAAAATGGATAAAACATCATGAGGCAACAATATATTGTCTCCAAGAAACTCATCTCACCAGAAAGACACTCACAGACTCAAAGTAAGAGGATGGGAAACAAAATTTCAGGCGAACGGAACACAAAAGAAAGCAAGAGTCACAATTTTAATATCAGACAAAGTACCCTTTAAGCTATCAAAAATTTAAAAAGATATGGAAGTTCACTACAAAATCATAAAAAGTTCAATCCATCAACAAGAAATATCCATCCTAAACATATATGCACCCAACATAGAAGCACCAACTTTCGTAAAGCAGCTTCTAAGTAAACTTAAAAAAGATTTGACTCTAACACTATCATAGCTGGGGACTTAAATACCCCCACTCACAGCCCTAGACAGATCATCAAGACAAAAAATCAACAAGGAGATCCAGAACCTCAACGTGACACTTGACCAAATAGACTTAATTTATACCTATACAGAACACTTCACCCAACAACCACGGAATATACATTCTACTCATCACCACATGGAATGTACTCTAAGATCGACCACTTCCTCAGCCATAAATCAAGCATAAAAAAATTTCACAAGATTGAAATCCTGCCATGCACCTTCTCAGACCACAGTAGAATAAAAATAAATATCAACACCGACAAAGCTCCCCCCAAACCCACAAAGATATGGACACTAAAGAGCACGATGCTAAGCAACTCCTGGGTCAACATGGTGATCAAAACAGAGATTAAAAGATACCTGGAAACAAATGAAAATGAAGAAACATCTTACCAAAACCTCTGGGATGCCATGAAATCAGTACTAAGAGGGGAATTCATATCTCTACAAACATACATGAGGGTTTTATATAGTAAGACACAATGTAAGATAAGACATTTCTATCCAAATCAGATTGATCATATTTGATTTGTTCTTTTATATAAAAATATTTTTACATATAATCCTATTTACGTTTCAGAACAAATGTAATATATATATATATATGGAAAGAGAGAGAGTGAGAGATTGGAAAGATACACCCCAGAATGCTAACATTGATTATCTCCAGGCAGTTGGATTGTAGATCATTTTCTTCTTTTTGTTTATATATTTTTCCAACTGTTCTACAGTTGTTATTACAATTCTACAATGTATTGGTTCTCTATTGATAAAAATATTTAAAGTCAGTTGTTACTTATTTTGCTTGTTTTGGCCACAAAATAAGCTAGTGATTGCAAGTAAAGAATGTTTTACTTCAGATATCCCAAACTGAGGGTGACGAATAACAGGAGCAATTTAAAGGAGGAAAAAAAGCAACAGCTTCAGCTTTATCTTCCCTTTCTTCGCAGTCATCCCTCAAACCAGTGAGGAAAATAATGAGGACATCTGGAATCCAGAAGAGGTTCCAGAAGGAGCAGAGCATGATGATATGTGGGACGTTAGAGAAATCCCAGAGTAAGTCAAATGAAACCAGGAGTGTTTAAGAGTTTAAGTTAGATGCGTCATCTGATACCATTCTATTTCGGTCAAGATTCATAAAATAACTTACACCACATAAAAGATAAAACTACAGCAACACACAGAAGGCATTTATAATTGATGCTTTTTTTCCTTCTAGAGCAGAAGCAAATAATAAAACAATACCTCCCTTTCAGTTATTATCTAGCAAACGATGAAAAATATAGTCATGTCCATTATAAATTTATATTTAATGTCAGTTTTTTGTATAATGTGGAACTATCTGTAGGAGAAAACCAGCCAACCAATTAAACTGCAAGCATTCATACAAACTAAATTACAAAACCATGTTTCTGTGTCAAAGACCTGCTTCTAATTACTCAGTGTTCTATAATTTCGGTAAAAGGCTATGTTCTCCCTCCAATTAGCAGTTATTACCCAGATTTATTTACTAGCTATTTTATTTTATTTTATTTATTTATTTATTTTTGAGTTGGAGTCTCACTCTGTCACCCAGACTGGAGTCCAATGGCCACTCCCGGCCACCGCAACCTCGACCTGCTGGGCTCCAGCGATCCTTCCGCCTCAGCCTTCCAAGTAGCTGGAACTATAGGCGCGTGCTACCATGCCCGGCTAGTTTTTGATTTATTGTAGAGATGAGGTCTCGCCAAGTTGCCCAGGCGGGTCTCGAACCCGCGGGCTCAGGCAATCCACTCACCTCAGCCTCCCAAGGTGCGGGATTACAGGCTGAG
>CAUYQG010045163.1:0-10123 GCA_963574415.1 Tarsius wallacei | reverse complement strand
ATACCTTCCTACCAACTCCTTCCAACCAACCCTGTCATCTTGTTGGGAATCTGACCTCCCTATTGGCTATCTGATAGCTTCAACTGCCTTCTTGGTGACATCACTCTTCCACCAAACCTACCCCCACCTGGTAGAATCTTGGCGTTACCATGGAATTATCTGTAAATACATTTGAATCATCACAAGAGACCAGAGACCAGTGTGACCAGTGACTTTCCTACCAGACACATGCACCCTTTGGCTTCAGTCACAAATACAACCTCTAGTATCAACTCCACATCCCTTATATCTACAATTGATGTTTCCTCTTCTCTGACCATGTCAGGTAAGAAAAGAAAATGTTAACTTTTTTTACATTAGATTTCTTTCCTTCTAAATTCAGTAGAAGAGTCAAAAGAGCCTGGACTAATGAGGGCAAGTCTTCAACTAGAAATCTAGAGACCTAATTTCTGTTTTGTTTTGACATCACTAGCTTTTGGTAAATCCTTTACATAACTTTGTGAGACAAAATCTGTTTCCTCTTCTGTTACATGATGATAATGCTCCATTATTACCTCTATCCCTAAATCAAGAAAATCCTTGAGTTTTAAGGGACATACATATAAATAATGAAATCAGAGACACTTTAACAGTGTATTTTTCAACAGATACAGAGGAAACCTAGATGGTATAGTAAACTAGCAATATGTCCCAGATGTTTCATCAGTTATACTCTGGATCATCTAATATTTCAACCTTAGTATTTTAAAGTAAGTGATATTCCAAAAGTAATAATCACTTGTTTTGGTACTTTCTATTTAAACTAGGTCAAAGGGGAAAATAGAAAAGAGAGTACCGGTTTTTAAGGTGACCAATATTCTGGGTTAAGGACATTAGAGACAGTTTCATCAAGCACCAGCCAACAGGAACTCATATGGGGGATAAATACAAAATGAGGGAAACAGGAAAGAGACAGAGGTGTTTCTAAGAAAAAAAGAGGTTATTTAGAATACAATATTGAAGAGAACCAAATATTTTAAATTAAAACAGAAACAGCGATAGGCGGAAACCTAATCAGAGAAATGGAAAATGAGGTTGGTTTTAGCAGGTGCTTAGATTAATGAACTAGAAAGGAAACTAAGGCTAGACTATAGTATCATTAAGAATTATAGTCTATCAGAAAAGTAATGTTCAGCAGGTTGGCCCTTTTCTATTGTCTCTCTGAATACAGATGACAGTTGACAGTTTTATTTTTTTTAATTTTAATTTACCTGTCATCCTTGCACAAAGGCCACGCTAAACTTCTCTGTATTGTTTCTATTTAGGATATATCTTGGCAAAGCGACCATGACACTGGACCACTATGAATATATTGAAGTATGTTTTAGAAATGATGCTTTATCTAAATGAGAAATTAATAAAAGTCGTCATGCAGATAGCTATGGAAAATGAATTTCCAGGGTCCTATATCTTCCAATTTTTGAACTATATAACTGTTTTACCTATTAACAATTAAATTAAGACTTTTAAAATATGGGTGTCTCTTAAATCTTATCACAAGAACAAATTCCTTTTGTAATAAGTAGGTTTCAAGTATAGGTTGCTTTTCATCTGTACAATAATTTTATTCCTAAAACAGAGGACATACTGATTAATAATTAGCTGTTTTTAGACCTAGATTAAAAAGAAAGACTTACCTAAGAATATAAAGTCAGATCTCTAACTCACATGTATCTAAAGTTATGGTCAGGAGTTCTTTGGGTTGTCACACAGTACAAATTGTCTTTTAATTAGATTCTAGATGTGATGGATTTTTTCAATTCCTGTAATAATTTTTTCCACAATGTGAAAGACGATTATATCCAGGTTTTGATGATAAATTTAAAAAACTTCAAGATACCTCTTGAATGTTCTTTTCTGTTTATCAGGTTATGTTAACTTAAATATCCATTTTTACCTGGATTAATATGTCATTTGCTGGGTAATATTCAGTGATTATGAATCAGCTCAATAGAGGACCATCCATTACAACTATTGTTATGCTCTCTGCTTTGTGCCAGTTTTTATTGAAACATCTGCCTACATATATTATGGCTACCTATATATTCACATTTACTTATTTTGCTGCTTGCTACATATGTCTTACTAATGTAGTTTCACTGTCTATACATGCTGGTTAGAAAATCATTCCAAATCACCTTCTGTTGTGAGTTGTTACTTGATTCATTTATTCATTAAAATAGATAGTATTCAATTTTCTAATATTGCCTACATAAATAACAGAACTTCATTTATTAGTAGTTTACTATACTGTGATCTTGCTACATACCCTGATTCTCATTAATATCCACATCTTTATAGTTCTGTAATACCATATACATTTTTTCATATTTTCTCTTTTCTTTCCAGAAGTTACTGTCTTCCTTTATATAAATCATATGTAATGTATCATTTTATGTAATGTATCATTTTATTCATTTTTATTCATGAATGATGACTGTTATTATTATGAGAACCACTTCATAAATTAGTAACCTGAAGACCAGAGTTAATAATTTGTTTTTCTCTCAAGAGGCTTTTCTTTAGATCTCTCAGGCAGTTATCCTAGAATTACAATGCAATCTTGATTTTGGTTAAAAAAAATAATCATAATAATGACCTGTTAGACTCACTAAGTAGCCTGGATTAAAAGCAAACTCTTGGAAAAAAGCATGTGACCTGCTTCAGCAAAATTAGACACTAAAGATGTTGATAGTAATATCTGCTACTTTTGTCTAATAAACCAAAAAAAAAAGGAAATATTGAAAAATCTATGTCTCTCAGTTGCTGGTCATTGCTCAGAGCAGAGTCCTGGCAAGAAAGGCAGGTTTTGCAAGCTGATAATGATACATTAAACTGGGCTAGGTCAATCTGACCTTTCTGAGCCTCCATTTTCTCACATATAAAATGAAAATATAAAACAGAATTTCTCTCAAAACCTCCTACTTCTAAAAGGCTTCAATGCTAGGAATAGGTACAAGTGAATACTAGTGCAGCCTCAGGGTAAAGATAAGGTAAGGAGAAGGTGGCTTCTAGTCTAGGAGCAATGTATCAACAAGAACACATAGGTCTTGAGTACATCTGTCTTCTGTAAAAGTTGCATGCAAAATCAGTTCCTCAGAGAAACAAAACTGTTGCAACACTTACAGCCACCATAACCTGTCTGGTTTCAGGTATCTTAATGAATATTGGTATTAGAGGCTTAGTAAATGCAAGAATTTTAAGATAATGCTGTTCTAAATAATAGGAGGACCTTATTACTCTCATTGGCTTTTCCATGACCTTGTGTTTTCTCTAGAAAAATTCCAAAATCTATCTTCCATTGGAATTGCAAATTCTATACAGTTATCTCTTCCTGGGGTAAGCAAATCAGTCTCCTAACAGGAAGTGTCTACAATTTCTCCAGCGTCTCTGCCACAGCCATCAGCTCAGCATGGTATTGCCAACAGTCTCCAGCACCTCTTTCCAGCCACGCGTGGGTAGTGCCTACCTTTACCAACATTCTAGCAAAATTATGCCGGTTGTGGTTGCTGCCCAGAGTCAGAACTCCACTTCAGTTGCCTCTTATCCAGGTAGTTTTGAGTGGGATATCACAAGAAGCACTGAAAATAAGTTATGTTCACTCAGTGACTTCACTATGACTGTTAAAGACCAGAACATAGCTGGTCTTTCCCTGGCTATGACAGCCCAGTATGATAAAACTTCATATGCCAATGCCATGGTCCCTCTGTATCCGTCCATGTCTGCCAGGCTCATCCAAGGGATGTCATTTAAATTCTACAGCAGGCAGATAGCCTGTCTCTTCCCTCTCAGGGAAGAGACCAGATCTATTACTACAATCAAGACACAGTGGGGACACTACGGTCTGGAGAACTTGCCCCCAACCTACAATCCCATGGCTTTGGGTCATTCCCAGGATATAGCACCTCTTCTCCTTCACCAGAAATGGCAATGGTGCAAAAGGAGATTCAGTACACAAATAGCCTACCACCAGCCTCCCCTCTGGAATCTACTACAGTGTGTCTGCTCAACCCATCACAGAAACATGCTTGCAAGGTGAGTAAGTAAAAAGGGAGAAGAGTCAACTTACCACACAAATGGAAGGTCAAAACTGAAGCTGACAATTGGTAAGCAACCTGAATTTAAGGCAGAATTTAGTCCCAAACTTCAACCAACCCTTGCTCTGTGCTCTGTGTTCTCAATACAAGAATACCTTAAAAAGTGGGAAGATGAGACATTATAATGGCCATCTGTCCTACATGTAAGAGAATGTGAAAAGCACACCAAGGAATACCATGCATTTTGCTGCCCTCGATGATCAATTTCCCTGTACCACCACACTCACATCAACTCCCATTCCTAATTTATTGCTTAAGTGTATTTGGAAAAAACTTCAGAATTTTTCTTGTGGTAGTGAAACTTTAATGTTTCTCAACTTACACCAGGATTCAGAAATCCTGTCCAAAACAAGAAGGCTTAGAATGGGTCCTTGCTAATAGATTTCAGAAGGAAGAACTCAACTCTCTGTCCTAATCCATGACGTGAAGTCTTCACATTCTCTCAGGAGAGTGGAGAGAAAAAAAGGACACTATATGAGTGTGAAGCTTTACAAAACACTTTGTATTTCAACATTGTTTTCACTTTTAATTTGACGTAGAACAACACTGTGAAATACAAGGAAAATTAACAAACAATGACACCAAACGTTAACTAGTTAGAAGTAGAACAGTCACTGCCTATCTCCTAATACAGGATCTTGTCCATGCTCTTTAACACAAGTTAGCCACAAATGCTTGCCCACCATTGGAAGCTATCAACCTTCAAGCCAGACAATTGGTCAGTTACAAAATACAGAATCTCCCAAGTCCTTTAGTAGCAGTGATATCTAAATACCTAATAATATATCATCACCTGAGCTTGGGGACATTTCAGTGATAGCTCCTGCCCTTAGTCATTCTAATCTCTTGACACTGTTCATAGCTCTAACCCAGGAAAATTCAGATAATAACAATTTGGGTGATATCAAAATGAAGCTTTCCAAGATCCGAATAAAAAACCAACATCCTCCACTACTCCCTTTAGAAATTCCTGATATACGCCAGCTTCTGGCCTGAATTCATCCTCTTATACCTGAGGAACAGCTTAGTTCTGAAAATAAAAATCGAGAAAAGAACCTGAGTCTTGAAGACCAAGGGACACTTGAATATGAGATTGAGTCTAGCAACAGTCTTGCAGACGTTACCGCACTGGCAGAGGAAATTCACCTTCCACAGCTCTTTGGTTCCTTAAGAGATCTTGACCAGGCCAAAGGTCCCATAGGAATCAAAGATGAAGATATCAGAACATCATGGTGATTCAGGTGCAACAAAAGTCAAGTGTCATAAAGGGTCCCTCTGATCAAGTCAGGAAGAACAAACGCAAAACTTCCAGGCCTCTCAAAGGGGCACCAGAGGCCAAAATCCTGCCAAAGAACACAGAGTGTCTGATAGAGGAAGAAGTGGTTTTTTGTACTCCTACAGTCAGTGACAGGCCTCTACCACATGTGGCCAAGTACCCTGACAGCAGACCACAAAAATCTTCATCCAGCAGAATTAGCAAAACCAAGGGCCAAAGACACAAAAACACCAAAAGAAGCAGAGAAAACAAGCCCAAGGAATCTGAAGAGAGTAAGCAGTCAGAAAACATGGTCAAGACAGAAGAGCCAACCACTACCAAGATGAAGCAGAAGAATAATCTACCTGTGTTTAGTCCAAAGACCTTTAAAAAGTCTAGAACAGGCCTAGGCAGGCATCTGCTAGATTCTGTGCAGATTTTCTATCCACTGGGGAAGAAGAGGGAGAAAAAAACTAGAGTGTCTTCCTTCTGGACTCTGGGAAACTCAAGCAACAACAAAGACCCCAAGTCATCCCCAGCTCTCAAACCATGGCTGGATGCCCTACATGAGGGTAAAGGTCCTGAGGAAATGCAAGTCCAAGTCCAGAAACCCAAGCATGCTACAAAAGAGTGTCCATCTCCCTCTGAGTATGAGCTTCCATCACCTGGAAAGGCCAAGTTGGTTCCTTTGCCCTTTCCATCCCTGGATAAACCTCAAGCTCAACCTGCTCCTCAAAGGCACAGTCTCTGGCCGCACATAATCCTGCTGTACCTTACTCTGCCAGGCCTGGTTCCACTAGCTCAACTCAATCTACTGCAGTCAATCCATTCCAACCAGCTCCTACCAACATATCTTTGATGGGTCCATCCGGTCCAATTCAGCCAATTTCTTCCAATGCAACCCAACTCAGGTTGACAACTTTGACCCAGCCTCTTATCCCTCACTTTGCTACACTTAGGTCTGCACCCTATAAAACATCATCTGGCATGCTCTCCATAATAAGCCTGTTTTCACTGCTGAGACCAGGTTTCAGTCACCACCCATGCCTCACAACCAATATCTACTCCAAGACCTCAGTGGTCAGCCAATTCCCTGAAGAAAACCCAATGTTCTAGAAACAGTAATGTCTACACTCATCACAGAAGTAGCAGAGGCCAGAGCATGAGGCCATGAAGAGGCAGGCTCAACAAGAGCGTGAAAATTCTGCCAAATACACTTCTTTGGGGAAAGTGCAGTGTTTTGTTGAGAAGGAAACAGATATGGAAATTGCTCAATACTATGGCTACACAATTAAGTGCTGCTAAGATTGTTGGTATCGTTTTGAGTACTAGCTAGTTTTTCACATATACAAGAACAAATACAAATTTATGTAAATGTTTCAAAAGTTAATAAAACTTTTAAAAAAGTCATAGAATTGATCAGTATGTCACTGCTAAACATGTCTTTTGAGTTTGAGATTCTGTTAACTATGGTTTTTCTTTGGTAAATGTGGGGATCAAAGGCTGCATCACAAAAAAGATACCAAAAGTTAGATAGGCAAAGAGGGAAAAGGAGATAGTAATGAAGGAAAAAGAAGTAAGCTAGTCCATGACTAGAATGGTCAAAAGGAGTAAGGTTTTACGGACTTATGAATATAATCAGGAATGGGGATAATGGTAGAAGTTACGCAGAGAGTCTGACGTTAGGGCTGAAAAGATAGCATTTGGACAAAGATGAAGACGGCAGAAGCTGAGTCTGGGTTGACCATAAGACTTGGAAAAAATCTCTCATAGAGGATGGCCTCATATCTCATGGCATACCAGGGACATAGTCTAGAAAATAAAATTAGTACACCTCTCCAACAGGTTTGGGCTACATTAACCATATAAGATTATAGATGGGAATCTTGAATACAAAACATAGGGAAACCTATCAAGGGAGTGACAAGGACTCACAGTAGGCCTATGGCGGCTGATAAACTGGGTCCTCGATGGTTAAAATGCCAAAAAATGAGGCCTACTCACAACAGGGGCTGGAATAAAAATCACCATTTACTCAATAATGATGACAAGGCCAGCAAGAAGTACTACTTGAGTTAACATTTACAACATACAAAGCCAGTATGACTGTGACACTCTGATGGTGAGGTTGGGGTCAATGCACATATGAAGTAGCCAGGCCTCAAAGTGAGGCTTATTGGGGTCCCCAAAATCTTCAGTGTTTTTAAGTGCCTGTAGTGGCCAACCTGGCTTTCAGAACACAGCATCTGCAGGTTACCGGCATACAAGATCAGACTGCTGGAAGGGCCTAAATATTTAGCTGAGGGGCTTCCACCATGTCCCCCTGCAACAACCAAGCACTGAAGTGTACCAGAAAACTCAGTTTGGAGCATCATTTCCATAGCATGAAAGAGATGAGGACGTGTGTGCACTGGGTCACCCCCAAAGGCACAGGACTCCAAAGCCCAAGGGCCCTGAAGTGCTCCTTGGGTGGCCTCCAGGCACAGAGCGAGGGAAAGAGTGTTGTGTACAGTGGTGGGAGGGCAGGAAAGGAATGGAGGGGCTGAAAGAGAAGAAGAAGAATTGCATCAACACCATGGAAAATCAGTAATTACTTTTTAAAATTCTTTTTTGAGACAAAACTTACATAACAAATTCACCCTTAACATGTAGCATACAATTCAGTGGCTTTTGGTTCATTCGTTTACATTCTTATCATCCTCAAAAGAAACCCCCAGACCTATTAGCAGTCAGTCATTCCCTATTTCATCCTCCCTCTGACCCCAAGAACCCACCACTCTTTGTGGATTGGCGTTTTCTGCCAATTCAAATAAATGGAGTCACAATATGTGACCTTTGGTATCTGGTTTTTTCACTTGACATAACAGTTTAAAGGTGTATCTATACTCCAATGAGTAACAATACTTCATTCCTTTTCATTGATGTATAGATTTCTATTGTATTAATATAGCATATTTTGCATTTTATAAATACCCTTTCTCTAGCATCCTTTTTATCTTCTTTTGATTTTAAAAATTTCTTATTTTTTAAAACATTACCCATTATGCTCATTTACTCTTCTGTTCTTTTAGGTTTATATTTTATTTACTTATCTATTCATTTTGAGTTGAGGTTTCACTCAGTCACTAAGCCTAGAAAGCAGTGGCATGACAATAGTTAACCAAAGGCTCAAACTCGTGCTTAGTCAAGCCACCTGCCTAAGACTCCCTAGCAGCTGGGACGACAGGTACATACCACCACACCAGGTAATCGTTTTGTTTTGTTTTGAGATGGAGTCTCACCATGTTGTCCAGGCTGATCTCAAACTGCTGGACTCAAGCGATCCTCTCCCCTCAAACTCCCAAAGAGCTGGGATTACAGGCATTAGCCACCTTGCCCAGACTGTTTTTTAAATAATGTATCCAGAAACATGGTTGCTTGCTTTTGACTCTACTCCCCTCTCTGACTTTTATCCTTTGTGTCTGTTATTCCTTCTAGCAGTTTCTCCTTTGTGATAAGGTACATCCTAGATAGGAGCTCTTGCTGATCAGGCTCAAGAGTGCAGAGGGGCTAGGCTGCTTCAGCCCTTTAGATTCTACTACCAGCTTGAGGAAAGGTAAGGCAGAGAGAAGATTGATTCTAGCCTAGTAACAATGTATGAACAAGACTGCTTAGGTCTTGTGCACATTTGTGTCCAAGTTGCATGTAAAGTCAGTTCCTGAGAAGAAGATCAAAATGTTCCAGCACTTAAAGCTATCATAAACTGTTTGCTTTAAGGTATCTCACTTAGCACTGGTGTTACAGGCTTACTGATGGAAACAACCTTAAGATAATGCTGCTTCTCTAATATAGTGGTAACTTCACACTCCCATAGGTATTTCTATTACCTTCTTGTTTACCATAGACAATTTCAAATATCCACCTTCACATGGAACTGCACGTTCTACACAGCTTGCTCTTCCTGTGGTGAGCACTGTGGCTTCTCTAGCAGGGAGTGTGTGCAACCTCTCCAGAGTGTCTGCTCCAGCCATCACATCAGCATGGCTATGGCTAACAGTCTCTGGCACTTCTGTCCAGCCACCCATGGTTAGTGCCCAACTTACCAACATTCTAGCACAACTATGCTGTCTAGGGATGATGGTCAGAGCCAGATCTCCACATTAGCTTCCTTTTGTCCAGGTATATTTGAGTGGAATATCACAAGAAGCACCAAAAGGAAGTTATCTTCAATCAGTTATTTCACTATGACTGTTATTGACCAAGATACAGCTGCTTCTTTCATGTCTATGACAGCCCAGTATGATAAAATTTCATACGCCAATGCCATGGTCCCTCTGTATCCAGGCTTCCTCAAGGGACACCATCTCAAATTCCAAATCAGAAACATAGCCTGTCATTTCCCGATGAGGAAGGAGACCAGATAAATTACCACAATCAAGGCACATGGGACCTCTACTGTTGGAAGAACTTGCCCCCTACCTATAATCCTATGGCTCTGTGTCTTACCCATGATATCGCACCTCTTCTACTCAACCTGAAATGGTGATGGTGCTAAAAGAGACTCAGCCCACAAAAACCCAACAACCAGCCTCCACCTCTGGAACCTACTACTCTGTGTCTGCTCAACCCATCACAGAAACAAGTTTTCAAGGTGAGTACAAATAGTTGATTGTTAGAGCCAGGCAATTTGGTACCTTAGCCCTTTCCAACACCTCACAAACTTCAAACGTGACCTACTCCTTGAGGACAACAG
>CAUYQG010045161.1:0-34570 GCA_963574415.1 Tarsius wallacei | reverse complement strand
GAGCAGACCTAAATCTCTGTCCATAGCAAATATCCTCTTTCTAATAGTTCTGGAAGCAGAGTATCAGCAGAGCATTGTTGGGATCTGGGACCTTGACATCCAGACACCGAGAATTAGGGATGGAGTCTGCATGACAAGAATTAAACTATAGCCAAGATTGAAATATGGACTGGAAATCTTTCTATTTCCCAATGGAAGTGGGAAGAGAGTAAGTGTAAGACCTCAGAAAAGAACCAGGGCAATACATTCAGGTACCAGAAACCAGTAATAAGAAGGACTTTGTAACAAAATCAGGTATTCTTTTGTTTTTTTGTAGAGGCATGGTCTCTCTATGTTACCCAGGATGGTCTTGAACTCCTGGCTTTAAGGGATCTTCCCATCTCGGCCTCTCAAAGTGCTGAGATGAGAGGCACGAGCCACCACGCCTGGTCCAAAATCAGGTCTTCTGACTGGAATCCAAGTTTTTATTTGCTGTCCATTCTGGTCTGACACTCCAGTTTAGCAGGAACCTGGGGGCACCTGGCTGAGGTGTGTTCCCAGGTTTCTACCAGGAAGAGACTGACATGTTTTCTCTTAAAAACTGAACCGGAGCCGGGCTCGGTGGCTCAGCCTGTAATCCCGTGCCTTGGGAGGCTGAGGTGAGTGGATTGCCTGAGCCCGCGGGTTCGAGACCCGCCTGGGCAACATGGTGAGACCTCATCTCTACAATAAATCAAAAAATTATCCAGGTGTGGTAGTGTGCGCTTGTAATTCCAGCTACTTGGAAGGCTGAGGCGGAAGGATCGCCGGAGACCAGCAGGTCGAGGCTGCGGTGGCTGGGAGCAGCCACTGCACTCCAGTCTGGGCGACAGAGTGAGACTCCAACTCAAAACAAAAAAAAACAAACAAAAAAAACAAAAACAAAAAAGAAACAAACAAAAAAAACTGAACCGGAAAAAGAAAAAGGAAATTAAAAAAACCCTTCAAGGCATATAACCTGATTTATTTTTAAACTTCTCCAAGAGCAACCATGTTCCATTTCTATAGTCCCAAAAAAGGCAGAGAAAATTATTGAGCTTCTAAAACATAAAGAAAGGGAAGGGGCTGCAGCTGTTGCATGGTGTCTAGAAACCCAGTCAACATGATCCTCCCACATTGTATCCCAGAAAGAAAAAATACTGCAACCCTGTTCCATTCATCCAACAACCTCCAAGTAAGCTCTGGGCCATTTCCTTCTTGTTTTCACAGATTTAATGATCTTTCTTGAAAGACTTCTGTGTGTCCCAGGGCAAAAACGCTTCCCATGCCAAGCCCAATTTTCCCATGTCTGGGTGGGTTCCCTGATTTAGCACCAGAGCTCTGCACACTTGCTCACCTGGACTTCCTCTTCTGCCACCAGGCATTGCACTGCCATCAGCCTTGGAAAAGCCTCATAACTCAGGATGACAATATCAAGACCATTAAGCCTACATACTTCAGCAAAACTGCCTCCTTGCTGTCTCTGCTCCAGGTTATAAAGATTTCTCACAGCTTACACAAGCCCCTCAAGCCCTGGACTTGACGGGTTGCCCTCAGAAGACCACTTCCAAGACCAATGCCATTTTTCACTCAAGCATTCTGTCTATGGAGGCCTCAAGTTTACCATACAGCAATGTTGATAGTGATAGCTCTGAGGTATTGCCCAGGCATGGCCCATTGCTCAGATCTCAGAACTGGTGATCAGAGCTAGCTGGTCTACCTCAAAACATATACTCATTTATACGTGTGGATTGGAGAAAATCCATAGCCCACAGTGAGTACTAGAATCTTCTCACTAGGATTAGAATAAACTGGTCAAGATGGTGCAAAATCAAGATCCCCAAACTGAGTCTAAGAATCATGAAAATTACCATATAACCAGAAATACTTCTGCAGCTTCGTAGAGAGGACATTTTTCCTTGAGCCCATAACATTTGAGCTTTACTGAAACTAACAATTTTCAGTGGCCTTTGGCCAACACCTTAGCTTCTCCTCTCAACCCCACATCCCAACTTCCACCTCTAGGCAGACTAGCAACAGCTAAAAGATGACATTGTCAGACAGCCATGTTTTAAAACAAGTGCCAAAGACGAGAGTATACATGTCAAAATCTGCAAATGCACATGATGTTTGTCAAGGAATCTGTTCATTTTCTGTGGCATTGTAGACAAAGGCTGCAAGATGGTATAATTTGAGTCTCCTGTGCCTCTCTAGTGCTTGATGCTGTAATCTATTGTTATATTGTTCAACAGTTATATTTCATATATGGTTTTTTTTTAGGTGGTTGGGTTACAGTTTGGTTTCATACATTTTAGGGAGACAGAAGTGACAGGCAGAGATGTAAATCAATACATGGAAGGTTCATCTTGGTTCAGCCAGAAAAGGTGGGATATCTTGAAGTGGGGAAGGGGGTTTACAAGTGATAGGTGGGTTCAGAGACTCTTAAATTTGTAGTTGGTTAAAGGAGTAAAGCTGTGTCTAGAGACTTGAATCAGTAGGAAGGAATGCTTAAGTTAAGGGGCAGTTGGTTTACACCAGAATCATCAAAGGCACATGACTGATGTGTTGCACTATGAAGATGGTTATAAGTCACTAGACAATAGAAATTTTTCAGCTCTATTATAACCTAATGGGACCACTGTCATATATGCAGTCAATTGTTGACTGAAATGTCATTATGTGGCATGGGACTGAAAACGGAAAAATGCTCAACAACAGTAGTCATCAGAAAATTGTAAATCCAAACCGAAATGAGATTACATCTCATACCTATTAGAATGGCTAAATTGGAAAGACAAAAGATAACAAGTGTTGGCAAGGATATAGAGAAATGGAACTACTGGTGTTGGTAGGACAAATTAGTACAGACATTGTGGAAATCAGTATGATAGACAAGTGGGACCTCATTAAACTGAAAATCTTCTGCAAAGCAAAAGAAACCATCAAGAGAGTGGGAAGACAGCCCACAAAATGGGAAAAAGATATTTGCCAATTGTATATCTGACAAAGACTTAACATCCAGGATCTATTAGGAACTCAAATGTCCTGAAAGGAAAAAAACAAACAGTCCCATTAAAAAATGGGCAAAAGACATGAATAGACACTTCTCAAAAGATGTACGAGCAGCCAACAGACACATGAGAAAATGCTCACCCTCAGTATATCATCAGAGAAATGCAAATCAAACCACATTCGAGCTGCCACCTAACTCCAGTAAGAATAGCCATCATTAATAAAACAAAAACAACAAATGCTGGTGAGGATGCAGGGAAAAGAAAACACTTCTACACTGTTGGTAGGAGTGCAAACGAATTCAACCTCTATGGAAAACAGTGTGGCAATTTCTAAAAGAACCAGAAATTGATCTTCCATATGACCTAGCAATCTCCCTTTTGGGAGAATACCCAGAGGAACTGAATCATTCTACAAAAAAGATACCCGTGCATGCATGTTTATTGCAGTGCTCGTCACAATAGCAAAAACATGGAACCAATCGTGCTGCCCATTGATACTGGACTGCATTAAAAAAAGTAGTTTATATACATGATGGAATATTATGCAGCCCTAAAGAAGGTCAAAATTATGGAGTTTGTAGCAACTTGGATGGATTTGGAGTCTATCATATTCAGTGATCTATTACAGAAACAAAGAATGGAGTACCACACGTTCTCTCTCATAAGTTGACCCTGAACACCTATCATAAAACTACCAAAAAGGGATTGGCAGTAGTGGGACACTGCTGGGGGGTGGGAGACAAAATATCAATAAAGGTGCCTGATCCTAATCCAGATGAAGTGAGATCCAATGGGAGGCCCACAACTTCAGCTGTACCTAAACCACTTGTGCACGAATCCTGACTAGTACCCCACAACTTTAAAAAATTATGTTACAAAGCTATAATAATCAAAATAATATGGTATTGGCATAAAAACAGAAGCATAGACCAATGGAACAGAATAGAGAGCCCAGAAATAAGTCCAAATATACATGGTCAACAAATTTTTGACAAGAAAACCAAGGAGACACAATGAGCAAAGTACAGTCTTTTCAATAAACATTGCTTGGCAAACTGAATTTTCACATGCAATAGAATGAAACTGGATCCTTATCTCACACCATACACAAAGATCAAGTCAATCTGGATAAAATAACTAAATGTAAGACCTGAAGCCATAAAACTTTTAGAACAGAACATCGAAGAAAAGCCCCTTGACATTGGCCTTGACAATGATATTTTTTTGGATATCACACCAGAAACTCAGGCTCCAAAAGCAAAAATAAATAGATGGGATTATATCAAACTGAAAAGTTTCTGCACAGCAAAGGAAGAAATCAGCAAAATGAAAAGGCAACCTATAAAATATTTGCAAACCACATATCTGATAAGGGCATGTTATCCAAAATTGATGAAGAATGCTTACAACTCAATAGCGGAAAAACAACCCAACTCAAAAATGGGCAGAGCATCTGCACAGACATTTGTCCAAATAAGACCTAAAAAATGGCCCACAGGTATATGAGAAGGTGCTCAACATCATTAATAGTCAGGAAAAATGTAAAATTGACACTATGAGATACAACTCACACACACTAGGATGACTATTATTTAAATAAGAGAGAGAGAGAGATAACAATTGGTGAGAATGTGGAAAAAAGGGAACACTGGTACACTGTTGGTGGGAATGTAGATTGGTGCAATCATTATGAAAATCAGTATAGAGATTCCTAACAAAATTAAAATTAGAACTATCATATTATCCAGCAATCCCTCTCCTGGGTATATAACCAAAGGGGGTGAAATCACCACTTCATAAAGATATTTCCACTTCCATGTTCACTACACACTGTTCACAAAAGCTAAGATATGGAAACAACCTAAGTGTCTGACAATTGATGACTGGATAAAGAAAAGGGGATAGATACACAATAAAATACGGTTCAACCTTAAAAAAAAATGAGATCGTGCATTTGCCACAACTTAAATGGACCTGAGTGAAGTCAGCCACACACAGAAAAGAAAAATATTGCATAATCTTACTTATATAGAGATTTTTATTTTCAAATAAAAGGTCAAATATACAGAGATAGAGAATAAAACAGTGGTTACCAGGGGTAAGGAGTGGGAGGGAGTGAAGAAATGGGAAGATGTAGGTCAAAGGATACAAAGTCATACATAGGTAGGATGAATAAGTCTAGAGATCTAATGTACAACATGAGGGCATAACATAGTTAATAAAATTGTATTGGAAGAGGGATTTTTGTTAAATAAGTAGATTTTAGTTGCTATTGTCAAAAAAATGTAACTGTGTGGGATGAGAGATTTCAAATTTCAAAATCTCGTTTGTGGCAAAGAATTTAGTAAAATTAATATTTTCATTGATTACTACAGAGAACAAAAGTAAAAATAATTTTTTTCACATAATCATTTTAAAATCCTTAAATGCTGCATGGTTTTGACCCAGAAACTCTAATTTTAGGAAACTATCTGGAAGAAAACAGCAATCTAGGGAAAGACTTTCCTATATTCATTGTATTATTGCCACTAATAGCAAAAGTAGAAACAGCCTATGTGTCCAAAAATGGGAGAGAGGTTGAATAATTTATAGTCTACACATGGAATATTTTCAGTGATTTGTTGGAGCTTGCTTATACTGGGTTGCAAGTGTCAATTGTTAAAAATTCAGGAATTTTACAAGGCAGTTGTGGGACTGTTGGTAGCTTGAAATCAACCATGGTGGGAATATTTACACCATGGAAATCAGAAAATGCTACAAATCCAGGCTATTTTTATCCCTCAGAGAGCTGGTTGATAAACATCTACCAGCACATTACTGCCTTACATCTATTAGTAATGATATTTATGTAATACTAAATGACAAAATTTAATGTTTACTATTTTTTGTTATATGAGGATAGTAGCATCTAAAGCAATATATATTAAAAAAAGTATAGAGAAATACTGGAATATGAGCCATGTTTTATTTTCTGAGTGGTTAGGTTAAATACACATTTTTTTCTTACTTTAATTTGCCTTGCTTAATTTTCTTACTTTAATTCAATTTTTAATAACATGTGATATATTTTTTAGCAAGTTTTTGTTTGAGAAAAAATTTTTTGATGTTCTTGACTGTTATTGTGTTACTCCTAAATATCACCATGTGAATCCGTATAATAATCTAGAGCAAAGATCAGCAATCTACAGCCTGTGGGCCAGATCCAGCCTGTGTATTTATTTGCGTATTATTTATGGCTCCTTTGCACCTTAAGCGGCAGAATTTAGTAACTGTATAGACTGTGTGGCTAAAAATATCTAAAATATTTGCTATCAGGCCCTTAATAGAAGTTTGCCAATCCCTGCTGTTCACACACTTTCAGCTATCTGCATAGTCCTGTTTCTGACCTTTCTTGACAAATCTGTTCTGGCCCACAGCCTCGCCTGAGTGGTTTTGCTTAAGTTTGTCCTTTCTCCCTTGTTGTGATTGATTGGACTAAAAGAGGGAACTTGATGCTGAGACTGACTGTTCTTAAACTGGTTTGTGTTCTACAACTTAGGTTGCAGTCAGATTTCTTTTGGGGGATGTTTTTGTTGGGAAAAAGGCATAGTGCTGAAAGGGGCGAGGATGTTACAATTAGAACTCAATCAAGCTCAGGCTTAAGTCCTTCAGCTGAAAGACAGAGGGAGAAATAAAGCAATCCAGAAGTAGCCCAGACAGAAACTGTGCAACAGGGAAGACCACACGGTGTCTAAGAAGAGAGAGAAGGCTTGGTTCTTGCCTCTACAGCTCATTGTGTTTGTCCCTGTGGAGACAGGATTACACTTTGGTTCTTGTATGCAAATGTATGTCCAACTCTTTATGTTTTTATATTTTAAAAACTTTCCTCTTTTTAAAACTTTATTTTATTTTTAAAGATGTGGGGTACAATTCAGGATTAGGTATACAAGTGGTCATCATACGGGTAAAATTTGGGTCTACCTTTGGTCCCTAGTTTGACTGGTTTGAGATTAGGTATCCTTCATAATGTTGTGTGCCCCCCACCCTAGCACTTTCTGGCTACTGTCAATTCCTTTCTTATAGTATTTTGTAAATGTTCAGGATCCGCTTATGAGTGAGAATATATAGTACAGTTCTTTGTTTCTGTGATTAAAAATGTGGTACATAAACATGATGGAATATTACACAGCCATAAAGAAGCAAAGAATTCTAGACTTCACAGCAACTTGGATGGATTTAGAGTCTATAATACTCAGTGATTTATCACAGAAACTTTCCTCTTCTTGATTTAGAATTGAGTACAATTCAGTTAAGCTTTGACTAAGAGAACATATTCTTAGAGGTACAATAGGACTCATATAAGAAGTTAATTGTTCCTGAAAGGTAAAATAATTTGTCAGCCGTGATTAATAAAAGTAGATCATTTACCTACAGGATAATAACTCAAGTGCTATAAACACACGAAAAGTCACAATAACAATAATTTTATTACAGCCAACATATCATTCAGATTTGTATTAAAACCCAATATATGAATTCACACGCTACACAGTGATAGGAATGGGTATTTAAGACCATTGAATATGCCCTTTAAGAAGTCATTGGTACAGAAACACCTGTGCTGTAGAATTTGAAGCAAATTTTCTGTGAAAAAGCAGTAGCCTCCCCAAATTTCTCACTTCTTACCTCTAGATTCCTGGAGTGATGTAGTATAGTGGTTAAACATTGGTTGGTCCAAACATCTAAAATTTTTTTATTTAATCCTATATGATGCTGTCTTAGTCCATTTGGCGGTACTATAGCAGAACACCATAGAGTAGGTGGCTTATAAATAATACAAATTTATGTTCTGGAGGCTGGAATGTCCAAAGTGCCAGCAGATTTGGTATCTAGTGAGGGTTACTTCCTGGGTCACAGACAGCCTCTTCTTGCTACGCCTTTCACATGGCAGAAGGGTTGAGGAACTCTCAGGGGTCTTTTAGAAAGAACACAATACCATTCATGAGGATTCTGTCAAAGGCCCCACCCATCTAGTGCCATCATACTGGGGATTAGGATTTCAATGCATAAATTTTGGGATAGCACAAATATTTGGTCTATAGCAGAGCCAAATGCATTCTCTTAACTTGCACTACTCTTTGTCTATGTTTTTTCTACAACAAATATGAAAAGGGAGAAATGGGATCTTGAGATGTGAAGATGCAGCTGTTCTAATTGTAAAAGTGAGATTTAAAAAAAAACAGCCACTCCACAATAAGGAGAATGCAAAATGCTCACCTGAGAGTATAAGGAACTGAAACTGTCATGTGCTGTGTGCATGCAGTGGCCAAGGTAAAACCATAAACATTCTAGGCTTTTGAAAGCATGCTCACTGGTGTGTGTGTCGTGTGTGTGTGTGTGTATGCAAATTTGCACAGTGGAAGAGGGAGGAGAAATTGAACATGAGTCAGATATGTTGATGTTGTTTTTTAAATTTCTTTTTTATGGCACAGTTACAGAGCATCTCTCAAGTGCTAGGCCCTGGCAACAGTGATTTATAAAATGTGCTCCCTGCCCTTGGGGAGCTTACAATCTGGCAAATGAGACAAGCACATAAATAATTAGCATACAACCAGCATTACATGGGCCAAGTGAACAAACAACTCTGGAAACACAGAGGAACCATTTACCATCCTCATGGGAGTGGGAGATGAAGGGTGTTAGAGAAAGTTCCACAGATGTGGTCTTTCAAAAGATGAGTGAGATTTCACTTGGCATAAAAATGAGGCAAAACCACTCTAGACTAGTGGTCCCCAACCTTTTTGGCAACAGGCACTCATTTCATGGAAGACAATTTTTCCACAAATGGGGGAATGGGATGGATGGGAAAGGTTTCAGGATGATTCAAGCACAAAACATTTATCGCATACGTTATTTCCATTATTATTACATTGTAACATATATTGAAATAATTATAAAACTCTTCATTTAATAAAAAAGAGTAAAGGATGGAAGTGGTAAATAAAGTAACGGGTGGGTCACATGTGAGCTAAAATAAATGTCAGATTCTGACTTAAAGCCTTAAAATTGAAGTACATCAACTCACTTGCCACTCACTGATAGGGTTTTGATATAAATCTGCAAGCCATTGATTTATTATGGACTCTGTGCAGTCAAACCTCACTGCTAATGTTAATCTGTATTTGCAGCCGCTCCCCAGCCCCAGTATCATTGCCTCAGCTCCACTTCAGATCATTAGGCATTAGATTCTCATAAGGAGTGGGCAACCTAGACCCCTCGCAAGCACAGTTCACAATAGGGCTCACCCTCCTATGAGAATCTAATGTTACCCCGACCTGACAGGAGATGGAGCTCAGGCAACAATGTGAGCAATGGGGAGGGGTTGCAAACACAGCTGAAGTTTTGCTCACTCATTCACTACTTACCGCCTACTATGCAGCCCAGTTCCTAACAGGCCACAAACTGGTCTGGGGCTGCTGGGGACCCCTATTCCAGACAGATGGAACAAAAGCACAGCAACTCTGCAGCGGGGCACTGGTTGGCACATGCAGGTACTTATGAGTCTGTATTCTGTGGTTTTTCAGGAGATGGAAAGTTTTAGGTAAGGAAGTCAGATCCAAGAGTGATAATAGATTAGAGATAGAATAAGGGTCTAAAGGGAAGCAAAGGGGTGTAAAATGCAAACCAACCAACAAACAAAAACCTAACTATTTCTATTACCTTTTAACACCATGAAATAAGTAAGATAGAATAAGCTTTACCAAAATCCAGGGATGCCCCTGACTGTTTTTGAACACAGCAGGATAGAGTGAGTCTCATAACACCCTGATGATTCCATTCATACCCTTGTATTTTGTGATGCATCAAGAAGAGGAGGGGACCAACGTCATTCATTCCTTCCATATGAAGAGAATTTGTGCCTGGAATTGTACTAGGCTCTGGGGGAACAGAAGCGCACAAGAGAGGTCCAGCTCACCTGGCCCACCGTGTGACTGAATTATTCTGCTGAAGGGTATCTTCTCTCTGCATCTTGTTTCATGGGAATTGTGAATGGCGGTTTCTTGCTGAGGTTGAACACAGTGGACAGGTGAGGCTGGATGCAGCCCCATGTCTTGTCCCTTAGTCACCTTCCTGCTCAGCAAAAAAAAAAAAAAAAAGAGGAAAAGCAAACAGAGCTCCAATGCAAGAGATCAGCAGCATTGGTTTCAGGTGTTTTGACAATGGCAGTAACTTCGCCCACGGCCCAGTGTCTGAACCTTTGACGTAAAGCAACATGGCGCCATCATGGTGAGCAGCCGTGTGGGTGCATGTGTATGCATGCATGTGTGTGTGTGTGCGTGTGTATGCGTGTGTGTGTGTGTGTGTGTGTGTGTGTGTGTCTGTGTGGCAGCCATGATGATGCCTTCAGCAGGAATGGGCAGCATGGCACTGTGCCTTTGATGCTGGCAACAACAGAAGAGGCAGATGATGGTGGATGTCACGGATAATTTAAGAGATCAAGAAACACATTTGGTTTCCTTTCCCAGGAGAGCTTCAGAACTATTTTTGAAGCAATTTAAGGGTTCTAGGATTCTGGGGCAGAGAAAAAAGCCAGTGAACAATGACCTGTGACAAATTTCATGATTTCATTTTTAAGACTCCAACAACCCTGTGAAGTAAGAAGCTTTGGGGTTTTTAGTCTGGAGTCACAGTCAAGGAAACTAAGATTCAGGCTCTGGGCTGTGGCGCTAACAAGGGAATTGTATTAGGTAGTTTGGAGCCCATGCCCAGGCCTTCTTCAGAATCCTATATTCTTCTTTCATATCTTCAACAAATGATCATCATGTTAACATTGCCTATCACATTATATGAATAAGTAATAGCTGGAAACAACAACCACCTTTGAACATATAGAATCAGTCTACACCCAGGAAGTGGTTAGTCTAGTGGCTTGAACACAATGGATGTTCAATAAAGTTTTAAAAATCTATTCATTGGTAGGCCCTAGTCATATTGACCAAGGCAGGTGCCTTAATTCCCTTATTCTATTCAGGGAAGCAACAGTACCCAGGGACTTTCAGGAAGTTAATCCCACCCTGGGTCAGTAAGCTTTAGTGTCAGGCTTTTTTACCATGTGAGTCTGACCTTGGGAAGACTGAGAAAAAATTTGAACTCATATGCTTTTTTCTACAGCGTGCCAGGTAACTTTTTTTTAATAGATGAAAGCATCAATATTATAGCTGGTAAGTATAGATTTTTAAAATGGTTTTCAAGCTCAATACATATTCATTGAGAGTACTATGATACCATAGTGGCTTTTCTAAGCATTGCCCGGGCATTACCAGAAAGTAACGGATCTTCCTGGCTTTCAATCTCTATTCCAGTCTATTCACATCGGCGGGCACTAAGCAACACTAGGCTTAGAAAGGAAATCTGAAAATTGCGAATGGCAGGCAGATAGGAGCTCCCTGTTTAATTGTATTCAAACTCGTCTGAACTGGTTTCCAAAGACCTTCATCCTCTCCCTCCCCTCCAAGAAAAAGAGCAAACCAGCATTTTCTTTTAACTCAATTCTATTTAGGAAGGGTTTTGAAACTAAAAAGAGACGGAAGGAGGGGGGACAATCTGATCTACTGGCTTTTGCAATCCGCCGACAGTGCTGTATACAGAATAAGGAAGCTTCATTTCAGATTGAGGTTGCCAAGGTCGCGAGATAGCAGTGTGAGTCCCTGCTTTAATGCCGAGTGTGACATTTTTTGTCTCCTTTGTGAGGTGGTCCATATGGAACAGCATAGCACCTAGTCAGAGCTGGGCTAATTCCTTTCGGAAGGAGAGGAGAGGGTGTGAACCAGTCAGGAGCAAACAGAAGCATTTGATGCCGCAGGTTTATGCTAAGATGAAGGCTGTTACCTACTGGGGGATGCTGCTTCGTGCCAGCTTCTCCTAAAGCAAACCAGTGGTATGAGGTGACACTGGTTTCTCCCCAGATTTATCGACATAATTTCCAGTAATTATGTGACTGCATGATTGTGCGCACTGCTATCACTCAGTTCCGCAGTGGGAGAGGGAAGAAGGATGAACTCAGTGATACCCACTGATATAGGGGCCTGGGCTGCAGAAGTGTTCACTGCTTTTGCTTTTAATCCTGGTTGCTGTTCTCGGCCCATTTCTTGTTCAGAAAATGTATCCCTCAAGACAGCCACCTCTTAAAATTACTCAGATTCGAGTTATTTCAAATTGTGATTATCTGAGAGCTAATTATTGCCTTTTGCACCATCCCATGGCTTTTTCCTGCCTCCTCTCATCTCCCCTGCTGCTGTCCCTTTCCCTGTCATTAGCACTTCCACCAGAGACTGGGGAAGGGACAGCAGAGGAGGTTATGCTCAAATCAGCCACCCGTGCTCAGGCGGAGTAGTTTAGCAGCTCTGTGTGCAGGTTCCTGGATGGAAGGTGTTAAAGTTCTGATGTTCCATCTCATCCCACACACCAAAGTTCTCCCTGATACGATTTGCAGAGATAACTGAGATTTGCATGAGCAAAAACCTCACGTCAGTGGCTGCCCACAAGAGTTGTTGGTCGAGTGATGAAGATGCTATCACTCTTTGGATCGGTCCTGAATTTTCTGATGTCTAAGCTATGTCAGATGAAAGGTGGTCACCTGTGGAAACTGTATTCATTGACAGACCATCAGAAGGCCAGTGTGAGGATGCAGGCCTGAATTAAAATCCACATATTAGTTATTTGAACTCAAGTCTCTTAATGTGGAACATGTCTGTGGTTTCTGCCAGCTCAGCATTCATTCCCATTCTGGTCACTGAATCCATGGTTGGGCTAGATGGAAAACAGACCTAATCTCCAAGTTTCTCTGGCTTATGAGGTTCAAGGCCTCAGGTCTTAGAAAGGGATTTGTGGGTGTGGTGGGGTAAAAGGAATGAAGAGGTACAAAAAAGGAAAGATACAGAGCTCTGTAGGCCCAGAGGCCAGAGAAGCAGCTGCGAGATCCCAGAGAGAAGTCGCTGCATGGTGGTATCTTGGGAAAATGACATGTGCCCCAAGAATGGCCCAAGAAGGAGCATCGCTGGACCTGACATAGCCATTCAGGCTAGGAAATGTGCTGCCTGTTGAGAATGAGAATTGAGGAGCAAGAAGGTACAGCCCAGTACTCATCACCCATGCCTTGTCTCTGCAGAGACTTCAGTGCAAATCCTCAGATGGAAGTAGGCTGATTTTTCTCCTGGAAGACTAGGGACTCAGATATAGAAATGAAGTGAAGGAATAGAAATCAGACAGGATTATCTTTCCTGTATGCCCGATTTTATGACTGAAATTCATCCCTGATACACTTAGATCAATTATTTAGTAAATATACATTCTCCCCAATGATAACATAGGATTAGTAATTCTCAAGTAATCTATGTACTGTCTTTATGCATTTTTGAGTTAGTTACTCTATTTGTATTTGCGTAAATATCAGATCAAACCATAGCCTATGCCTGATGTCTATTCTCAAACACTTTTAGAGAAATAAAAAAAGGAAAGTACCTTTCTGAAAGATGGTTTCAAAATGTAACAAGTGTACATATCCCTTTTATTGGCACCCAAATTTCACTTTAGAAATTTATTCCTTTGGGACAAACATGAATGCATTTGACGATTTAATAAGAATGTTTATAAGGGTAACAGAGGATTTCTTTTCCCTTTTAAAAAATATTTCTTAGTGAGGTGTAATTTATTTACAGTGAAATGCACACATCCTAAGTGTCCAGTTCAGTGAGTTTTCACAAGTGCACACACCCGTGTAACCCACATGCCTTCAAGACACAGAATATTTTTATCATCCAAAAACACTCATTAGTACCCCTCCCCAGGCAACATAGCCCCTAGAAGCAGCTGCTGCTCTGATTTTTATTATCCTAGTTTAATTTTGTTTGTGAGAGATACTATGGTGACAATATGAAATGTAGAATTTTTAAAAATCCCATCTTCTGTGAACTGTAATCCCTAGAAGCCACTCTGGCCTCACAATTCCAGGGGAAGACAAAGCATGAGTGCCCCCTTTGGAAAGAGAGGGCAGCAGGTAGGATCCTTAAATCCTGAAACACACACTCTTCTCTTGCTATCTTTTACTAAAAGGACTCCCTTTTGGTCAATGAGACTGAAACAGAATGACGATCAGAAATGATGTCTAGACAGAACTACCTTTGCAAAATACTGTGTGTCAAATTAGAGGCCCAGCATTACCTACGAGGCCAAAGCCAAATCTTATTGCATGGCACACAAAACCTTCCATCAATGAACCCTAAGCAACTTATTTGTTTAATTTCCTCTGTGAGGGTGACTAGCTAACTTGTCTTAATTTGCCTGAGACTTTCCAGTTTTTAGCATCTGAGAAACCCCCAAAGTCCTGGTAACCTCGGATGGTTGATTACATATCCATCCTAACGCCTATCACCCTCCACTACTGGCATGTTAACCTTTGAGCTTATAAAACAGGGCAGGGCTCTGTCTTGTTAATTTTTACCTTCCAAAACCTGCATAGGAGTTGGCATGGAATGGGCACTATTTAATCTATCAATCTCTGACAAATTATGATGTCAATACGGGTAGCATTTTCCTTATGATTTTTTGGCATCTTTTCTATTACTGGCTTTGAGATTGCATTTTTTAAAAATTCCATTGTGATGCTCTTTCCTTTAATTAGTGATACAGGCTTAAAATGCTGTGCCAGATTCATGTGTCTTCTCTACCACCTCCCAACTGAGAAACAGACAGCAATATTCATTTGCCTAGAATTACTAAATAGAATGAATGCAATCACAAGCAAGAAAGTGGACATGGCTCCTGTATTTCACTGTGTCCAGCCACCTGTGGAACTTGTCTACTTCAGAACATTCGAGGCCTTATAAATGGCCTTCCCATTATTCTACTTTCTGAAAAAAACACTAGAGAGAGGAAAGCCGTGAGAATCTGGAAGCATGTTTTACAAATTCTGTGGCTGTTAATTCCCAAGGACCGTTTTATCATGATAAGTAGTAGGCTTAATGAAAAACCCATCAAACACCAGAGAAAAAGCAGTATTTCTCTTTTGTTCTTTTTATCCATTTTTACATTTTAACAAATGTTATTTTAGGAAATGGATATTTAGATACATTTGCCACCAAAATACTCCATTACTACTATGAATTCTATTAGCTAGAGTGCTTATTATATTAATGTTCAGAGCAGGGATCACTGGAAATGACATTTATTTGAGAAAATTAGGAGAGAACTCTTCAAAATTAAACAACTTAATCCTTGTTTCTGAATGTGATTCACTCAAGTCTGCACAGCTCCCAACTCCCTTGGTGACCTGCACTTAATTCTGTCTTGAGAAGATTTTCCCTGCGCAGGGCATTCCAGGAGTCAGACTGGGTCTGCTCACTGGGCTCCGCTGTGAAGTTCTTCCGCATGTTATATTCCAAAAACACAGGGAAGTCCTTGGGATTTCGGCCCAGAGCTTGTCCTTTCGCACAGTTGGGTGTGGTAAGAGGATCAGAAGTTTAAAGTCACACCAGTTATCTGATGTGCTTGGATGGGTGATCAACTATCCCCGGTTACCCAGGACTTTGGAAATTCCTCAGATGCTAAAACCTGGGAAGTCTCAGGCAAACCAGGACAAGTTAATCACCTTTAGAGAGGGAACTAAATGAATAAATCGATTAGGGTTTGTTGACAAGAGGTTTTGTATGCCATGCAATGGGGTTTGGCCTTGACCTTGTAGGGAATGCTGGCCCTCCGATTTGACACACCGAGTTTTGAAATGGTGCAGGCAAAGTTTCCTATCTCCTCCTGCACACTGGGGAAGATTTATTTTTGTAAATCTTTGGGATAAGCTGTGTGGTTTTGCTCTCACGGCATGCCTTTTCACTTGTCATCCCTTACTCCTCATCTTTTGCCCTGTTGTGAGAAGTATTAGAAAATCTGACCAATAGCCATTTTGTAAAGAGCGTTTGTTTTGATTTGAGTAAGGGAGCCAGCCACTCAGGCTGAATATTACCTTGTCTTTAACTGTTTTCCTCTATTCAGGCCTCCACAGGAATTTTAAGCTATTAAATGACCTATTCTGCTTCCTTTCACAAATGCTTGTACAGTGTCTGGATAAGATCATCACTTGCCAAGGACTGACCCTTACAAGACTAGCAAGGTTAAATGGTCTTGAAATATCAATACAAAAACCCAGGTAGTCAGCCAGGTCCTGAAGATCTGCAGTCCAGAGCAGACCACAAGGCCAGCGTAGGAGGCTTGCTGAACTTGTATTAGGATGCCAAGAACAGCTTAGACAGCCTGGTCTCTTTGTCTAGAGAGGAGTGTGGTTGACATTTAGAGAAGAGTTAGAGTAAATGATGAAAAATGATTGAAAGCCTGGGAAGCAGGGACTCGAATTTAGGAAGTCAGTGACATCTTGATGCATGAGGAATTGAATAATGACTAAATGACACTATAGGGTTTAAAGTTAAAAGTTGCAGTCGAGGCCAACATGATGCCATGCTTTCTCTTGCCTCCAAGGACTCAGTGTAAATTACTCCCTCTAGTTGGAAGTCCCTGTTCTCTCATTCACACTTGCCCCACCCCCACCAACTCCTGCTCCTTATGAACTCCTCCTTAGCTTGCTGGTCTTGCATTACAAGCTACTTCTTCCATGAAGTCTTTTCTGAGGAGCCTTTATCACCACCACTTGGATACTGTTTGCTCCAAAATCACCTGTACTTAATCCTATCGTAATAATAATAATGGCCCATTTATTGAGCTTTTACTAAGTACCAGATCCTATTCTAAGCACTATACACAAAGTATCTTATCTGAATCTCCCAATAACCTACATAGGTACTACCGTTATACTTATTTTACAAGTAAGAAAACAGAAGTGCAGAGATGTTTAAAAAACTTGGCCAAAGTCAAACAGTGTCAGATCAAAGATTAGGATCCAGAGTCTGAACTCTTAACAGTCATGTTGCTATAGTTGTATGGATTCATTTTTTGGACTTTAAGGACACATTCAGATTTAAGGGTAGCACACATAGACTCTATCCCTCAATCAGGGGAGTATCAAATAATTTGCAACCATCTTTAAGTACTACCTTAATTGATTAAAATTTTAAAAAGTTATGTATATATGTGTGTATATATAAATTGTTCTCCCAGACAATTGCCTATATGATACTTATGAGGAGAAAATAGGTGTTTTATTGCAAGCCATTCTCTGATCATGACTCAGAGTCAAAATCACTCTTTAGAGTTTCTATGTTGCTCTCTGAAAACCAGTAAAGAAAAATAAACAGGTTTCAGAATGACTACTTGTGTCTGAAGTAAATGACTACTTAATCTCCTTTCATTTTGGCAAACCTTCCCCAAACTAAATACCTTCTGTGCAACCTCACATAAATATACCTCATGCCCCCTTTCTACACCCATGGTAGACATTATTCAGTAATCAAGACACTTGAGCTATTTCTTAACTCAACCCTGCAGGTAGGCGTTATTAATTAAAAAGACCTGGCATATGGAAAACCTATTTGCCTCCTCTCTTCTATGCTGTCACTTTCTAACTTACTCTTCCTCCTAATATTAAAAACATTAGAATGGAATGGATCTTTTTTTTTTAATTTGGAGGGAGAACGAAATTGAGAAGTTCATAAATAGCCCATATTTTTGGATAGACTTTGAAAAAGGTTTTAAACACCTATATTCTCTCAAATCTTAAAAAGATATTTGAACTGAAACTATTGATTTATATACAATAATTTTAGAGTGGTTTCTGATACACTTGAGAAGTTTGTCATCAAAATTGATTCTTTCTCCTGCTTCTTCTTAAAAACAGCCATGTACTGAGTGGCTAATTGTGTATGTTTCTAAGATAAGCATTGCATAAAGTAGATTATTCAGAAAGAGTTTTAGAGTTCATAGGCATAAATTATTTTATTCAGATATCTACAGGAGTTAGGAGGGTTTATTTGTAACTCAAGACATTGTTTTATAAGGTGTTGTTATTCTAAAATTCATGTGTCAAGAATTCAATCAACAATGTAATATTCTATGATTGCGCTTATGGTGGCTTGTACTATTGTACTCAGAAGCAAAGCCTTCCAATCAACTCAGGATCTACACAGCCATTTTACTGTCCAATTGCACCCTCTACCTCCACTATTTTGGATAAAGTGCCAGGTTGGTTCTCAGCTGCTGAGAAAACTGATGATCAAAACTCAGGAAAATTCTACACTTTAGAGGTTTCCTGGAAGATACCTATAGTCTGGAGGGAAGTGTTACACAGTGAAAATGATCATGTTTACTCCTAGGCTAACCAGGCATTCATCTTTTTATTCTTATGCCTGTCGTGGTATACCCAGAAGGTGCTAGATGGAGTTAGCATAATGGAATAACTCCCTGCCCTCTCCAGGGAAAGAAACTTCTCATTTAATGCTATGGTGTGCTCTGCAATAGTAATGATCTTTATAGCTTTGTAGTATACTCTCAAGAAACAGCTTTGGAGATGGATTAAATGATTTTGTTTTGCTTTGGCTATTAGTCTATCTCAGAAACAGTTTTCTGTCTCATATACAATATACCAATTGTGATTATCCCTTATTTCTAAATAACACTATCAGGGATTCAATGACAATGAGAACAGCAGGAAACTCCAAGTAGCATGATAATAGCTTCCTAAGCAGCTATGTAACTTTCTATTTCTCTGAGGGCTGAGGTAAGCTGATGGACTGGTGGACAGAGAACTTTTGTCTTCTGAATGCTGTCTTATTTCCCCCATAAGAACTGGTGATTGAGGGGGGTGTCAGCACAAAAAAAACTTGAAACAGCAATACAAATTTATTTCCTATCTTGGCAGAAACTCACACACCATCCCAGTCCAATGCGATAATGGTATTTTTTCAGGATTCTGACCCACCACAGGAGAACAGGAGGGTCAAACAATGGCCAGAAATTAACTCTTGATATACTTGCAGCTTTTCCAGCAATCACCAGGGCTTAATATTACAGACCTAGAAGAGTTGATCTCCCCTGGTGATAGCAATCTGCCTTTCAATTTTGCTGTCTGGAACAGCCAGCTGTGAGCCTTTATATAACATTTCACAGTCCCTTAATTACCGCATGACAACCTCAGGGTTGCTAATCCTAATACCGTTCCGAAGTGAGGGACTTGTGACATATCAGCAGTTTAATACAACTCTTTCTGTGGTAATCATGTTTGGTGGAAAATACAGCTCTTCCCAAACACAGTGAACCGCTAACCTTAAAATGTTAAGATAAACTTTTACTTTCGCCCTACAACACTGGAGAAAAATAGCCTCTTGTGTCCTTGCTGATAGGTGCACCAAGGATGCTAAATATATAACAAAAAGCCAAATGAGAGAGACTTATAGAGAAAAAAGGTGGATAAAAACTGGCAGGAAAAGATTCCTTGAATGATTCATTGTACTGCTCAGCTATATCGTGCTAGTCTTTGTCTTTTCTTGGGAGAACTGGATTATAGATGTAGCTTTCCTGGACCATGTAATGATGTAAGAGGTCTAAGTAAGCCTTGATAGCCTTGAGATGGCAGCCAGGACAGTTTTATTACTTATGGGCAGATGAAGCCAGGCTAAGGTATCTACACTGAAAAAGAAAGTTTTACCTTTATTTGGCTAAACAGCAATTTCAAGTGGTAATGCCAATCATTCAAGACCAATTTTGACTGGGACTCAAATAGGCTGGGTTGGCTTTCTCTGCTTCTGCTACCTTTTTGCCCAAGTTGGTATGCTACTGACTGCCAGAAAGCAATTAATCAAATCTACACTTCAAATGTAGCTGTGTGAATATAATATGAAGTTGGAGCTTAGTGAGTTCCCTAATATCCCAAGACATATTAATCAATTAATTGATTAATTACTGAGCCTCTGCTGTGCACTCCGTATTCTGCTAATTTCTCTGGGAGATATGAGATGTCTGAGATGGACTTCAAGTCTTCCAAGAAGGTATGAGATGGCTTCAAGTTCAATGGAATCTCGCTTACCAACTTACTAGGTTGGTAACCTTGAACCAAGTAAGTTACATCTTAGAAACTCACCTTTTTATGAGGTTAAAAATGCCTATTTTACAGGATTAGAGTTTCCAGCCCAGGCCTCTTCTCTGAGCACCATACTTGCATAGCCAACATTCTACTTGCCATCTTCATCTGGATATCTAACAGAATTACAAACCGAACATGCCCAATTGCTTCATCCTTGATCACTCCACCCTACCAAGATCCCTGCTATAAACTTTTTCTTCCAACTTCTCTCTCTCTCTCTCTCAATAAATGATATCACATCCCACTGGGTGCTCAAGGACCTTCTTTTCTTATATAATTCATCAGTAAGTCCTGCTATTCTTATCCTGAAAATACATCTCTGATCCACCTTCTTTTCTGTCTTCATTACCTCCACCTAAAATTCAGACAACTATCATTCATCTCCTAGAAAACTGCAACTGCTCCCTATCTGGTTTCACAACTTTAATTTTAACCCTCCAATTCAATCTTTTCTCCATAGTAAAAGGATTTTTAAAACCTAGATTGAGACTGTCAGTTCTGGAAAAGATGTAAAAAGTTGTGAATTATTATTTTTCAGTGGTTTACAACTTATTACTGCATAACGTTATTTTGATATTCAAATTATCCCAGGTTTGACCACTGGCAGCTTCTCCAAATGATTTCTGTACCTTTGTGACATGCCCCCATCATTTTTTTTTTGTCAGTCAATTTTTTTTTTTACTCTGTTGCCCAAGCTGGCATGTAGTAACATGATCATGGCTTACCACAGCCTAAATCTCCTGGGCTCTGGTGATCCTTTTGCCTTAGCCTCTCAAATTGCTGAGACTGTAGGTGCTGGCGACCATGCTCAGCTAATTTATTTATTTGTTTTTTTGTAGAGACAAAGTCTCACCATGCTGCATAGGCTGGCGTTAAACTCCTGTACTCAAGTAATTCTCCCACCTGGGCTTCCCAAAGTGCTAGGATTACAAGTGTGAGCCACTATGCCCAGCCCCCCATCACTTTTTTTTTTTAAAAACACTTCCTTACTCTTTGACATAAGAAGACTTTCCAAGCTCTCTTTGGTCTACCTAGCCTAGGTCTAGAATTGGTATCTTCTCTGAGGATCCCTGGTTCCTTTTATTGAAGAATAGTATTTGAGACCAATATCTGGGGACTAGGTATGCTCATTACTCCTAAGATGTCATTGTTTCCTGGCCCTTTAAGAGGCTGAGCTAGTAAGCATATGTTTGTATATACATATATACATATACATACTCTTACAAATACACTTACACAAATACCTATGCATACATGTGCACATTACTTATATAAGCACATGTGTGTTCCTATTTTAGAAACCATGAATTCATCTTGTTACCTTCAATCCCAAGTCATCCCTACATGGTTGATTCATTTCCATGTCATATTTGTGTGCTCTTTCTTCCACAGTGAGAACCTTGGCTCTCAACGGTATCAGTGTATGTACTTATTTGTTCAATTCTTTAATATATTTAATTTTTTTCAGAATTGTTTCAACCATACCTCTTTAAAATTCAAACCAACTAAAAGGATTTGCTTGCAATTGTCTACCCCTATTCCACCCTGCCCAACACTTGGGACTTAATAGTCAAATTCTGTGTTTATCAGTTACCTGGTTGTTTTTTCTGGTTTTATTTTCTTCCCTAAATGTGATTATGATATTCTTTGAAATAACATTCAATTCTTTTATGATCCCCACCTTCCATCTTTATTGGGTTAATTTTTAAAAATATTTAGGACATTAATGATTTCAAAGGTCAAAACTGTACAAATAGGAATATTCTGAGGGTTGTCACTTCCTCCCTAGTCCTTTGGCCTTTTTTCTTCCCTCCCCTCCTCACCCATATAGGTATAAATTTTTTGTTTGGGGCTTATTTTTCCTGGATTCCTTATGTTAGAGTCTGCAAATGTCCCTGTGGTTTCCCATTTTCTCATCTTTTTCACACAAAAGGCAGCATAATATACATGCTCTCTTGTATGTTGCTTTTTTTCACTGAAGAATAACTCCTGGAAATCACTCCATATCAGTTCATAGAACTCTTCATCAACTACACAATGTGTTTGAGATCATTGGGTGTATGCACCATAGTTTATTTCCTCAATGTCTGGGCATTCAGGGAGCTTCCAATATTTTGCAATTACACATAATGTTGGAAAGGATAAATTTGCACATATGTATTTTCATATCATTGAAAGTGTATCTTCAGTGTAAATTTCTAGAAGTGGGAATGTTGGGTTAAAGAAAACAAGCAATTGTAATTTTGTGAGAGAGTGTGTTGTCTAGTTTTTGAATTTTTGCCAATCTGATGGGTGGGAAATGGTAACTCATGTTAATTTGCATGACTCTTATGTGTAAGACTGTACATATTTACATATGTGTAAAGGCCATTTTATATCTTCTGTGGATTTTTGTTCATATCTCCTTCTATAGGATTTTTGGTGTTTTTCTCTGTAATATTTAAATACTATTTGTATGTTAATGATACTAGTCTTTTATTTTTGAAATAGATTGCAAATATTTTCTCCCAGAGTGTTATTTATGCTAAAGATTGGTTATATTTGGTGAGTGAGTTTTACAAATTTCTTAATATTGTGTGTAGATTTTGAATCATAGTTAGAAAACCTTTGCCTACATTCAAGTTTATAAAAATGTATTCATGTTTTCTTTTAGTACTTTCATGATTTCACTTTTCATGTTTAGATCTCTTATCCATTTGGAAGTTGTTTTATGTATTGTATGAAAAATGAATCTATTTTTACCTTTTCTAAAGATATCCCATGGGCTCAGAACAATTTATTAAGAAGAAAGAAGACAATTTTTATCCCAGTTCCTTGGGATACCACCTTTATCATATATTAAATTTCTATATATAATTGGGTTAAATAGACCTAACTGTAAAGTGTTTATTTTCAAGCAAACTTTTGGCCAGGCATGGTGGCTCACATCTGCAATGCCAGCACTTTGGGAAGTTTGAGCGGGCATATTTGGAGCCCAGGATTTTGAGATCAGCCTGGGAAACATAGAGATAACCCATCTCTACCAAAAAAATAAAAAAAGAAAAAAATTTTGCCTCAAATGGTGGCATGCACCTGTGTTCTTGGCTCCTTGGGATGCTGAAGTGGAAGGATTTCCTGAGTCCAGAAGGCCAAGACTGCTGTGAGCTGTAATCATAATGATTGTACCACTGCATCCAGTCTGGGCAGCACAGCGAGACCTTGACTACAAAATAAATAATAAATAAAGCAAACTATTAACAAATTCTTGCTTATTTTATTTTAAATAGTTTGCTATTTAAAAGCAAACTTTCAATAACCATATGTGAGTTGATAACGAAGAATTAGAATTCAGGGGAGCCCCAGCCACAGAACAAGTCTGCAGCAACTTGCCACTCTTTCCCATGAGTCTTTGTTAAGTGCACAGAGGTAATGTGCTGAAGGCTGGGACAGGGCAAGAGAGCTTTAGAGACTCATCCTCCCCAAGACACAGGGCTCATTCCCTACATGCAAGGCAGTGGCACAATGAAGCCACCCCTGCTGAGCTCTGCCTGAATTCCTAACCCATGGATTCATGAGCAACAAAATTATTATTGTACCAAACCACTAAGTTTTGGGTTAGACTGATATGTAGCAGAAGATAACTAGTATGCTACTTTCATTAAGCATTGTATTGGAAGTTTTGGCTATTGAAATAAGACAAAAATAAGTAATAAAAGGCATATATATTGGAAAGAAAGAAGTAAAATTTCTATTGTCTGCAGAGGACATGATTGAATACACAGGAAGCACTATGGGAGTTCCAAAAAAAAAAAACTACTAAAATCAATAAGTAGATTTAAGATGATTATAGAATATAAGCTTGATCTATAACTAGGACAAAAATTGAAAAAGTATATTAAAACATTTATAATGGCATCAAAAATCAAATAAATCTAACAAAAATGTACAAGATCTCTGCACTGAAAACTACAAAATATTCCTGAGAAAATAGCAGCAAAACATCAAATGTAACAAAAAAATAAGATTGAATCTAACAAAAGATGTACATGCAATTTCTCTGCACTCAAAACTATAAAACATTGCTAAGAGGAGCTAAAGACAATATCAAAAACAGGGAGATACTATGGTCTTGGGTTGGAAAACTTGATACTATCAAGATGTCAGGTCTTCCCAAATTGATCTGGAGATTTAACACAATCCCAATCAAAATCCCAGAAGGCTGATTTAAAATTTTTATGAAAGTGCAAAGAATCTAGAATACCCATAACAATTTTGAAAAGGAAAAGCAAATTTGAAGATTTACAATACCTGCTTCAAGACTTAAAATAAAGCTACTGTAATCAAGACAGCATGGCATTGACAAAAGGATAGACAAATAGATCAACAGAGCAGAATAGAGAGTCTAGAAATAGACCCACAAAATATGGTTGATTGATTTTTGGCAGGCCTTAAGTCAATGCAATGAGGAAAGGAGAGTTTTCTTAACAAATATTGCTGTAACAGTTGGATCGCTATATAAACAAAAAAGATAGTCAATCTCTATACATACATAAAATTTATGTATGTTTTTGTATAAAAACATGTAATTTAAAAATTAATTGGAGATGGGTCATAGTTCTAAATATAAAAGCTAGAACAATGAAGGAAACATATGACTTGTGTATAGGCAAATATTTCTGAGTATCTATAAAAGAAAAACATGATAAATTGGACTTCATAAAAATTAAAAGAATGTTATTAAGAAAATAAAGAGATAAGCCACAGACTGGGAAACGTATTTGCAAAACATGTATCTGACAAAGGATCCATATTTATATATGTATATATATAAATCTTACATTTATCAACCTAATACAAACGTAGGCAAAAGACTTGAACAGACAAAAAAGTCCACAATGTACAAAAAAAGATGTTCAACATCATGGATCATCATGAAAATGCAAATTAAAAGCACAATGAGATCCCCTCCCCCCCGCCAGAATGGCTAAAATTAAAAGATGTACATTGCTAGATTTTAAAGAGAAAATGAGGCTAACAAATCTCTCATACTTGGTTAGTAGTAATATAAAATGTTAATACTATTTTAGGAAACTGAAAGTTTCTTATAAAATTATACTTATGCCTTCCATGTGGTCCAGTATGTGAATGAGAATGTTGAGAGTAACTTTATTTATAATGGCTGAGACTGGAAACAATGCCAATGCCCACTGATGGGTGAATGGATATTCCAATAGGGGTATATGCATACAATAAAATATTCTTCAACAATGTAAAGGAATGGACTACTGATGCACACAAATGCATGGATGAATCAGAAGAACGTACTGTTAATTTAAAAAAGCCAGATACAAGCAAGTACACACTATATGGTTTTACTTGTGAAGTCCAATAATAAACATGACAATAGAAATTTGATCCACGTGAGGGAAGAGAAAAGGAGTTGTTGATGGTTGTCTGCCAAGGAGGCTGGGGCTGAGGAAAGTGTTCTACATGTTTTTATGGGTAGTAGTTATACAGGTTATACAAACCTAAATTGAATCACCTTACTCTCTTTGTTGATGCCAAATTCCCTTGTGTATTCCCTTGTATATTATCCAAACTCCTTATTTGTGTCTTTCATTTACCATTATAACAACGTGAAAGTGTTTTATTTGTTTAGGCATTTCCTATGAGACATTTTTGTTTCTTTTGTTTGGTCCCATCTCTATCACTATACTGCTTGCTTCTGAGTGCAGGAACTGTGCTTATCTTGTTCACTAGTGCATCCCAGTGACAAGAGTTTCTTGAAAAGTCGATAGCTGCCACCATATTTTAGCTCCCTTCTCTTTCCTTTTTTTCTACTCTTCAACGAACTGAAGTTAATCAATGAGTCTGAACTAGAACTAAAACACCATTATTCTTTCTAGATGTAGCTTACCAGTATTTTTTTTTTTATTTGGCTTTCGTCACATACACATTGTATCCAGGGACAAGATACGATGTCCAGGTGATAGGACTGAAGTTCCTGCCAATTTAGTAAAAGGCGTTTTAAGGCAATTCTGTTTTGTCAAATGCAGTGTTCTCCGATTGTAGATTAAGACCTGGCTTAGATTTATTTTGACAAGAAATTATTACCTTCTAGTGAATAAAAAAGAATGTTTTAAATATGGTAGAGTTGATTGTTTATGTTCTAAAGCTGGAGTGAATAAGGTTGATCATTTTAACAGTGGGTATTCTACTAGGATAACACTAGATGTATCATAGAGAAAGCATCTACCATCTGTTCTTTGTGTAAATTTCTCGATTTTCAACCAATATAACAACAAAGAGAAGCTGTAGCCATGTTTCTGAAAAGAACGACTATATTGCTGCAGCAACAGTATAGACAAGAAAGGGTAAATAACTACTTTTCCCATTCTTTAAACAAAATAAGTATTTAGTAACTGGTAATGGTAAGAATCCTCAGGCATATTATACAAAAAATATCTTGTGGAAATAATAGTTCTGTTGATGGAAGCCACAGCAATATGGCATCGAACTAATATTTCCTTCATATCACAAACAGCATTTCAGAGAAGCATTGACACAAAACCAGTCAGAGCAGTCAGTAGAGGCTGGGTTATGCTATGGAACAAAAATCTCAGTGGCAAACACAACGAAGTTCATTTCTATTCATGCTACATGCCCAGTGTGGATCAATTGGAGGCACTGCTCCATGTTGGCTTCTCTGTGATCAAGGAAGAAGAAATAGCTGCTAACGGGAGCTGATGGTCACAGAGGAGTAAAAAAGATTGAGTGAGAGATTATTCAATGGATCTTCTTTTAAAGTACCCTGCCCTCGCCTATGCAATGACATAGATTCCTTGCATTCATAGTTTGTGTAGCCAAAGTTTCACAAGCGTATATCTAACTCTAAGGTGAATAGGGCAGTGCAGTCCTACCGTATGCCTGCAAGGAGGGCAGCTGAGAATATTGGGAACACAGCACTAATGATTATCATCCTGATGAAAGTTTGAACTTTTCTTCCATTACCACCATCAACACAGCCACCACCACCATCACTCTTGGTATACTATTTAAAAGGTATTGAGTATTTATAGTGATCTATCACAGAAACAAAGGACTTAGTACCATACATTCTCACTCGTAAGTAGACCCTGAACATTTGCCATAATGCAATAAGAAAGCAATTGGCAGTAGTGAGACACTGCTGGGGGGGGGGGGGAACATAATATCAATAAGGGTAACTGATCTCAAACCAGGCAAAATGGGGACCAAAGAGAGGCCCAAACTTTACCTGTATGATGAGCACTTGTATCTACCTAATTCTGAATTGTACCCCACATCTTTAAAATAATAAAAAATTAAAATAGGCAACCCCCTGGGGTACCCTCCCACTGTGGGAGCTTTTCTGTTCTCTTAGTAAATCCTGCTTTAAATAAAATTAAAATAAAATAAAAGATATTGAGTATTTACTATTTACCAGGCACTGTGCTACAGTCATTAGCTCCTTTACTCATCATAGTAACTCTATTATGTAGACATTATTGTCGTTTGCATTTTTAGATAAGAAAATAAAGACTTATAAAGGAAAGTATGTAGGCCCAGGTCACACATTCAGTAAGAGAAAGAGCTAAGATTTAAACCTAAATACCTCTGACTCAAGGGCTTGTGCTCTAAACCATAATGTAATACTGTCATTCTAGCATTTTGTGGGTGTATTTAAAATTAATAGCGAAGACTCATATCTCTTGGATTTTTAAAAGAAGTCCTTGAATCAAACCCAGGATGTGCAAAAGTAAGATATTTGGTACAGGCTTAGTTACCTTGACATATCCGCCAGGATTTTTCTAGTTCAACGGATCATATGTCTTCATTCTCCCTCAGAGTCTGGGGATTTTTGCCTTTTGCCCTCAGAGGCTGTGTAAAAGTTGAGTATAGGCATCTGTAAAATAGGAGACATGGGAACCGGAAGAGAAGTCCCGGGCTGGTTGATATTGCTTTCTCTTTTCATGTGAGCCCATCTAGCTGTTACAGAGTGATAGGCTTTTTCCCGGGTATACCACTCAGAATCCCATAACCTGGTATCTGAATTTTAGGAATTGCTTTCCATGACTTCTAAACCTTAGATTCAGTTTTGAATTCATGAATTTCCTCTTCTTAAAAGAACTCACCTTAATTTTATTGTAAGTAACAGAAAAGATGCTTTGGCATACTAATTTGGGTCATTAATCCCCATAGATTTGAGCCTCGTGTAGAGAGATTAATGCTAACATTTAAATATTTGGCCTTGTTTGTCCTTCACTGGCAACTTTTTGCTATATTTGGATTGTACACTTTTATCTTTATTGCTTCTGGTGGACATGAAGTGTCAAGGTAGGTAGTTGGGTAGTTGAGATGTCAGAATGGACAGATAACACCTTTCTTGAGCAAGGTAGACTAACACCTTTTTCTCCAGTAGCCCCTCAAGGTCCTTCTAGCAACTCAGACGAAGCTGCCTCTCCACCAGATGACTCCGTGGGCCTGAAGGACTGTCCTTCTGGAATGATTTACCTAGTACTTAAAAACACAGTTTTTGGATGTTTAGCTGAATCCCAAATTATGTTTAGTCTTTAGAAAATGCTAAGTCTAGCCTCCAAGGAAGCTCAGGAGCTGCTTCCAAGTAAGATCAGTGCTACTAATACATTTGCAGGCCTATGAATTCCCTGTGAGTCCCAGTGAGAAGTATTAATTTTATGTGCTTCATCCACTTACATTGTCTAACATCAATATGAAGATTGCTGCTGTGATCTGCAGGATGAGTTAGATAAAAGCTCAAGAACTAGAGTCTGCCTTTGAGGATTCAATTGAGTAAAAGGAAATTAAGCTACTGTGAGTGTGTGTGTGTGTGTGTGTGTGTGTGTGTGTGTGTGTGTGTGGTGTTTATTTGCGGGCAAGGGTTAAGATGATTTGTAGATTTATTGCTATGTTTAGGGCTTGGAAAGGACTAGAGAAATCTGATGGTCCAAACTTGTCAATTAGCATTTGCTAATACTCAGCCATCCTCAAGAGTGGTTCTGTCCTGGGTGCCAACAATGTTACCCCTAACCTCCTTGGAGGAAGAACTCTTTTTCTTCTATTCTTTCTTGTCTACTCTCTCCCCTGCAGTGCCATGATAAAATAGTTTTCTGGATGCTTTCTCTTGTTTTCAAGAAAACTTGTACTGTGAAGTCACATATCTCTCCTGTTATGTAGGTTTATATATCTGTTGTCAATTACCTTTCAGCCTACCTTGACAACTCCAATTCCTGTCCCAGCACTGGGAACCCACCCTGTTGCCAATTTTAGAAGATATGCTGAGGGTTCCACCCACTTCTCTTCACCCTTATCACACCCGTGCATACCTGTTGATGTCCCTCTGCCAAAAAAATGCATTTTTGTTTGGCCTAAGGACTCCTTCTTAACATTTTGCTGCTCTTATAAGAATATACAGTCCTCGCCTACCCACACATCAACCCCAAACCCTCAACTCATGTACTATAGTTTTAATATTCCCCCCCTCCAAATCTCATGTTAAAATATGATCCCCAATGTTTTAGGTAGCACTTAGTGAGAGGTGTTTGGATCATGAGGGAAGATGCTTCATGAATGGCTTGGAGTCCTCCCCTTGAAATGAGTTAGTTCTCACTCTGTTAGTTCACAAGAGAACAGGTTGCTCAAAAGAGCCTGGTACCTTCCTTTTCTCTCTTGCTTCCATCCTCACCATGGGACATGCCAATTCCCTGTGCCTTCTGTAATGAATAAAGTTTCCTGAGGCCCACAGAAGCTGAGCAGATGATGACGCCATGCCATACCGTGAGCCAATAAACCTCTTTTCTTTATATATTACCCAACCCCAGGTATTCCTTTATAGCAACACAAAATAGACACCATGACTGATGGGATTTGGTGTAGAAATAACCCAGTTCCTTGCCTCTTTAGTAGGGCAATGCTGGTGAATTTCCAGTCACACACAGTGGCAGCTGGCTTGATAACACACCCTTTAACTGGTTCCTCACTCTTCTTCCCCTTACTTCCCTGAAGTATCTCTTCATCTCCCTAGTATATAGCTTGCTCTTTTCTCCTCATCTTGGGGTCTTATTTTAAAGGGATCTAAGACACTAATTAAGAACAAGCACTGATAAGCTGATGCTGGGGCACTTCACGAAAGATTTGTGTTTTCAAAGGTGTAACAGAGCAGAAGGGTCGAACATCTGGAAAGTGTACCTTTTCTCCTCTAAAGAAACAGTGGTGACATGGAGTCGGAACCTGAAACCTGGTCTTCAAAGCTGGTCAAGAGGTTGTACCTACTTCTTCCCAAAGTTGGAGGGACTTAGAAACAGAAAGTGTGCTGACCAGAAGCCTAGAAGAAAGAAAAAAGTTATTTGTGCTAGGCGACATATCCGTCTTTGTGTACGCGTTAAGGCCTTGGGGCAATTTTGAAGCTTTCATTTGTCACTTGTTTCTTCTCTGGTGAAGGAGAGGAGCCACCACTATTTTGTTTTGAAGTGTTTTGTGCTCTGCACAGGTGCACCTAATTCCATGTATGGCTTTCTGTACTCTCAGAGCCCAACCGCAAACACATCTTTCAAAACATCCCGGTGCATTTGTCACTCACCCCGAATGCTTCCTACTGCAGGAGTTTTGCTTGGGGAATGCTCTTCCAACTCTCCTAGCTCCATCTGCCCAAGAATTTGCTTCCAATTGCAAATATCTTTCTAGGAAATTTGCATTTCTTCCAAAAGTCTGGTAAAATGTTTTCAGTCTCCATATTTTATTATCTTTCCCATGTGATGATAGTGTTGTATAATGGGTTCTGTGTTGGAAATCCTTACAGCTTTGGGGACAGGATTACCATTTTTCTTTTAGCTTCTTGAGTTCAACACACACACACACACACACACAGACACACACACACACACACACACACACACATACATAATAGATATATACAAGGGGGCACTCCAAAAAAAATGGAATTATTTTTTGGAGGGTGGGGCCCTTGTAAGACGGGTTTTCCCCATTAGGTAAATGCTCCAGGAACCTATTGGTATCAGTGTACCAGCTATCATTGTGAGAGGCTGCATTTGGCTTCAGTGACTTTTTCCTTTTTTTGTAGATTCTTTCACCGTATTTGCCCATTTCATGGTGAGTGATTTATGAGCACACCTGCCCACACCATGTTGAGTGTTCAGCAGTTTTTGACCAAAAAAGGCGTGACCACCATGCCCCACACTCCCTATTCACCCAATCTCAACCTGAGACTTTTTTTGTTCCCCAGATGAGAAAAGTCCTCAAAGAGAAACATTTTGCCAATGTGGAAGAGGTGAAACAAAAAAATAGCAGAAGCCTTGAAAGGCATCAAAACGGATGAGTTTAAAAAGTGTTTTGAGTCATGGAAAAAGTGTCATTATAGGTGTATTGCATCAAACGGAGAGTACTTTGAAGGTGACTGACGTTTAAACATGTAAGAATAAATATACATTTTTTAATAAATGTTTTTTTTGGTCCCCCTTGCATTTTGCTACATACGACCCTTGATAGTCTTCTCTCTGCATTTTCCCATGTGTGGAACCAAACAAAAAGCTTTGAATTTCCGGATTCACTTGCTACCCCCATATCTAGTCGATCAACAAGCCTCCCGTCATTTTGCTTCACAAATCCCTTGTGTCCATCTATCTCACTCTGTCTTTACTACCATCATCTCATCCAGTTCCTCCCAACAGGCCACTTGCCTCTGTTCTTGCCTCCCTTCCTCCAGTGCAGCTAGACTGATCACATCAAAATTCAAATATCATAATTTCAACTCTCCTACCAAAACTTATCCCTGCCAAAATCTCACCTGGCTAGCCTAACTTCTACTCACCTTTTCAGAGTCATCTCTCTCCATCCCCCACCTGGCCTTCTCTTTCCTCATCCTTCACCTTCGTCTTTCTGCCTCCAACTCAACAACCCCTCTCTCTTGCCCATGGCCCTCTGCCACTATCCAGGACAGCTCCCTGCCCCCACTTTCTTGCCTCATGTTTCTACTTCCTACTTGAGGCTTCAACTTATCAATATTCCCCTGGGAGCTCTTCCCTGATCTGTAAACTAGGCTAGGCCTAGTTTAGACTTCTTCATAATGCTTATCATATTTTATTATTTTTGTTAAATTCTGTCTTCTCTACTCTTCAAGGACAATTGTCTGTCTTGCTCATCACTCTATTCCCTGTACCTGGAATAGCATTGAAGTATATAATTGAATAAGTAAAATGCTTCAAATAGATTTTTATATATTATGAAGAGAAAGAACATTTCAAGAAATCATAATTGGACATTTCCAGTGCAGTCTCAGTCACCTCCTAGCTGTGTCACTTTTATCTAGTCTTATTGACTATGGTTTCATCTGTAAATAAACGGAACTAGATGATGTCAGGTATCTCTTTCAGCCTTAGAATGAGCAGTGCTTTTTTATACTTTTATGTATTTTATGTGGTCTAATATAACTATACTATGCTTTTAACCCAGTGCTGATGTATCTGAATAATTATTTCACCATGGTTTCTCATGTCATGGTTGCCTTTTGTTTTATTGACTCTTATCTCTATCTGACTTTTTCATCAAAATAGAGAATAGAGCTTAACAGTCATAAAAGTAATTTTTGACATATTTCTGGGGATCATACATCATTTCTGTTCCTTCTTCTAAAGTTATCTCAGTGATTGAGACACATCACTCTCATTTGAAGATTGCTTCTTAGAGTTAACTTATAAATGTATTAAATAAAGGTATTAACTTCCTCCTCCTCTGGGTACATGACAAATCATTGATAAGCAGAGACTCCAATGGTTGCAGCTACAGACAGGTGTCAGGTAGGACAAACGAGGTGACACAAACTACCTAAGGGTTATATATGTGGGGAGTTAGGGCTATCTGCCTTGTACAACATTCAAGTTGCATGTTGTCCATTTTGGAGTTCTCCTCGCCTTCTTTGCCTTTTGAGGTTGTCCTTGATGACCATTTCTAAGTCTATTAAAGATATTAGGGGGTGAGAGCACACAGCAATTTGCTCCAGGCTCTGAGAGCACCAGTATCTCACCTTTATTGCATTCATCCTGTGTTAATATTGGATGCAATGGTGTTAATTTTCTATTTCTTTGTTTGAAGAGATCCTGGAAAAAATCACTAAGGAGTATTTACAGGATAATAATGTCACAATCTGTAGTTCTTAATTTATTGATTCTCTGCAAGTCTTCTTTTACTTTAACTGTTTTTTTTTCCTTTCTGCTTCCATGAGAATTAAAAGTCATTTTGGTTTGTTGTTGGCTTTAATATAGTTTATTATTAGCAAGGTTATTATTTGAAGTGTAAGGGATGGTTAAGATTCTACCAGCAGTCTTGTTCAAATAGTGGACACAATCCCTCTTCATTATTTCTAGTCAATTCTTAAATGCTATTTTCTTAGCACTGCCAGGGTATTCTTTTTTATGGATATCAGTGATCATTTAAAAAGCAATCCAAGGGTACTGAAGAAGAGATTTCATCCTGTAAAAACCTGACAGCCTTTATCACGTAGAATAAAATAGCAACTATATTTTTTTCTAATTCACTGCTGTTGGTGGAGATTTTAAAAGATGATTATAATAAGCACTCTTCTTAGTTGACCCATGAATTATTTGGCTCTGTTGCTGAAATGTCAAGCAGTCAACTAAGAAAAGGAGTACAATTTAACTAACAAACCTATTCCCAGAGCAGCGTGGATGGAGTTTCTACTTCTTCCCTTGAGAGATCACTTTGCAATCCAATAGTTCTCACAGTCAGAATTTTTTTTCTTGACATTCGCCTAAAATTTCCCTCACCTGAGATTATCTCATTATGAAAAAAAAGTTCAAACAAAAAAGCAAAACCTGGTAGCAGTTGATTTAAAAAATTATATCCTGCAGTGGCACAAAACTCCTATTTCAGTACATTTATTTTAATAATGTAATGGATTTATATAGATTTTTGTGGCTGGTGTCTGGGATCCCAATTTTCATTACTACTACTAGTACTACTACCATTGCCACCACCATTATTTTATTCTTTTCCATTTTTGGCGTGTTTTTTCCCAAGTATATGAAGTTCTACATGTTCTTTCTCTTGATTGATTTTTGAATGCCTTATTTATTCTATAAGATTCAACCAATTTGCAGCTATTCTCTGAGTGGCCATGACATGATTGATACGTCCATATTAGTCTATGCATTGGATAGAAATCACCACTTCCCAGTACTAGACTGCGTGGCCATATATGCCCACTGTCAGCATGGCAAAACCTCAGAGCAACCATTTCCCAGGACAATTACTTCAATAGGACTCTTTTCCCTTCTTTCCTCCCTTTCATTCTCTCTCTCTCTCTCTCTCTCTTTTCTTTCTTTAAGTTTACTTTTTTTTTTTTGAGTTGGAGTCTCACTCCATCGCCCAGACTGGAGTGCAGTGGCCGCTCCCAGCCACTGCAGCCTCGACCTGCTGGGCTCCAGCGATCCTTCCGCCTCAGCCTTCCAAGTAG
>CAUYQG010045155.1:0-14500 GCA_963574415.1 Tarsius wallacei | reverse complement strand
CGGCAATGGTGGTGATGGTGGTGGTCGTGATGGTGGTGGCAACGATGGTGATGTTGGTGTCAATAATGGTGGTGGGGGTGGTGATGGTGGCGGTGACGATGGTGATGGTGGTGTTGATGATGGTGATGGTGATGATGGTGGTGGTTGTGCTTGAATGACTTTCACCCAGTTATCTCCAGGTTTCCCCTGGCTTACACTTTTACCTTCCTCTTTGTCATGCCCTCCTCTGTCCCACTTTCTAAATGCTCACACCGAAAGCCTTTACCTCCTGATTCATTTCCCTCTGCCTAGCCTGTCCCTCTACCTGTATTCCCTAGCTTGGGAAACAGTCTCACTAACCAGTCAGCCCAAGAGGCAGCCTGGATCCCTCAACCATTTTCATCCCCCACATTCAGTTGATTACCACGTCCTGATGATTTGACTTCTTAATCATCTCTTGAAACCCAAAGTCTTGTCTCCCTCTTCCCCATTCCTGCCCTACTTGAAAGCATAGCACTTTTCTCCTGACTATAGGAACAGTACTCTGACAGACCTCTGAGCCCTGAACAGCCTTTTCCACACTGCCCTTCATCTCACTGCCAGAGGCAACCTGCCCACAGCCAGATCCAGCCATGCCATGCCCACACGACATCCCATCTCTGTCTTACAGTGAAAGAGCAAAGCCCCTTGAAGCTCAGCTCTCCGCCTACACTTTTCAGATAGATGCCTTTTTTCCTTTGCTTATACTCACCTGTTGGCCTTGAACACCTTTCTCCTCTCTGACTGGTGCAGTCCTGCCCAGCTCCTGTGACGCTCTCCTGCTCCTATGGTGTGTCCTCCTGTGCATTCATGTGCAGTCTACAGTCTTGCTTATCCTGCTGGGCTGTAGCCCTTAGTTCATCCATCTATGCCCTCTGCTATACCATGAGCTTCCCCAGGAAGAGGGACATGCCTTGCCCATCTCTGATTCTTGAGGACCTAGTACAGGTGCATACTTGGCACTTCCTGGATTCAAGACCAGTGGGGTTAAATCCCACATGGTTCTGTGGTGCCTGGAGATATGCAAAGAGCTGTACCTCCTCATCACCTCATGTGATTCTTGGTACCTTCGTGGTGGCCTGCAGGGGGCATTTGCTCGGCCTCACTGATGGGAACACTGAGAACCAGCAACAAAGCTGGAATACTTTGTTCAAGATTGCCCAGGAAGGTCATGATTGAGTCAGTCTTGGTCTCAAGCATATTGACTCCAGTGTGGAGATGTGTTGATTTCACACAGAGGCTCGTTTCCTTTCTTACTGAGAAACTCTGTGGCTGAGAGGTGATCATGCACCCAGGACCTGCCCACTCTCAGCATGAGGTACCTGTTACCTGGGGAGTGAGCAGGGGCTTTGGATTCATAGGTTAAGATAGATGATGAAGACAAGCATCTAGAAGGCACAACCCCATAAGGATGGGGAGAACGAGAGGAGAGACAAGAGTCTTGTCACAAAATGTTGGAAGCAAGAAGGCAGGTCGACAAGTGGTAACCAACTTAGCAGGAGAAACGAGAGGGACTCTTAAGCTGACATTGGGAAAAGCTGAGAACCAGCTTGATTTATACAGCAGAGCCCTTGGAAGACTCAGGAACTGGCAGCCCCACGTACTTCTGGAAGTGGGTAAGGGATGGAGCAAAAATAAGGATTACTAAGTGAAAGAAGTTCACTCGGAGGCAATTAGAACTCCAGACCCTTGCCTCTGCTCCACACTCCTGGACAGCCATCCATTTTTTACCATGGCCAATGCCTGGAGATAGATGAAGTCTCTGCTCCGGGAGGAGGGGCATGAGGCACAGTTGAGATTGGAGGTCACTGAGGAAAACAGGGGGAGTGAGAGAATGTTTAGGTACTTAATACTGAGACGCTCTAGCTATCCTCTCCCATGTGCTCCCAGTAAGCTGCATCTGGTTGGACACCCTTTGGGAAAGACACTGAAGCCTCTTGTCTGGGGGAAAATGAGTAGCCCTGGAAGGAAGAGCCACAAGGGGTTAAATTTTACTCTTGCATACTTTTGTCAAAAAAAATCCTGAAGGATGTAGACACCAGCCAAAATGAGAAGGTGAACAAAAAGGATGAAAGAAAAGACACGAAACAAAGAGGTGCACAAGAAATCTCCAAAATGATGATTATGGAAAAACCATGCATGACAGCCATGACTCAGGCAGAGATGGTGATCAGTCCCAATTTGAGGAGAGCAGAAAGCTCCATGAAATGCTTGTTCATGGAAAGGAAACTGATAGAACATTAGATGTACATTAATATTAATGCCTCTAATCTTGTTAGATAGCTGGTGGTCATTTTGAAAGTTGAACTAACAATTCAATAGATAACTATGCAAACAACAGGAAAAACAAAAGCAATAATCAACTCCCAAAAAACAAAAGCTATGCAGGGAAAGGGAATCCTAGTTCACTATGTTATCCAGCTCTGAGTAGTAGTAGTTACTTAATCATAATACTGTCACCACTAACTATTAAGAAAATTAATTATATGACTATATTGGAAGGATAGAGACTAGAACATGTGCTCATGTGTATTGTGTGTGTGTGTGTGATAATGATGGTGATGGTAGCGATGATGGTGACAGTAGGGTGATGATGGTGGTTGTGGGGAGGTGGTGGTAATGGTGGTGATGGTGAGAGAGAGAGAGATATGAAAACCTATTCTTCCATAATAGAAAGTCAGTAAACAATGTCTCAAACAGAAATATGAATAAATACCAACAGGAACATGTTATATGGGGACTTGGAAGTAAGTATTAAATCAATCCATTTAAAAAACTACAAGTGGTTGGCTAAGAGGGACAGAGCCTGGTGAATATTTTCTTTAATGAACTTGTAGAACTAGTCGACTTGTTCAATTGCATGCTTGTGCCATTGTAATATTTGTAAAACAAATATCAAAGAAAACAACAAAAACAAGAGCATGGGCATCAGAATCAGACACCACTGTCTCTTAACTCTGCGGCCACAAATAAGGTGAATGATTTCTCCAAGCCTCAGTTCCCTCGTGTGTAAAATGAGGATAAAAGCATTTCTTGCACATGATGGTTTGAAGATATAGTGGGCTAAGTATCTCTAGTGCTGAGCCTTAGTGGGCTCTCAGTAGGTGTCTGTTGATTGCCAGTCAAGACAGGACAATGGTTTGCGTTCTTTCTCTTTTTTGCCCAGAGTGTGTTCCTTCACCACTCTATACCCATCAGAGGTACATGTAGTTTTGTTTTCCATTATATTGCTGTTGTCCTGAGTGACTTCTTCACCCCACCCCACCCCACCCAGATGAGGGCAGGAAGTGCAAATTCACACGTTCATGGATGGGGGTGGGGAGGGTGGCACAGCCCTTCCTTTCCAGACCTCATGAGCACACCAGGCTACTCACTTCTTGTTTTGGCCTCCCATCGTATGCTTGCCCCACCCCCTCCCCCATGGCCACTTTCACTTCCAGCCTCACAGGTCTCCCTTACTGTCTCCTCTCCCCTTGCTTAATGACCAGGGCCTGCCCTCCCTCTCTCCCCCTCCCTCTCCCCCTCCCCTGGTCTTTCTTCCTCCTCCCTCCCCAACATCCCCATAGACCATCACACCGCCAGCCTGTAAGCCTAGATGTGGGAGGCCTGAGCTTCCACGTGCCATCTGGCTGAGGGGCTCCTAGGAGAAGGGCTTGTTTTCACTGGGCCTTGAAGTCTGGCCCTGATGCTGCTGGAACATCAGCACATCATGGCTCCTGCCAAATCCCACTCCCAAACTCCCATCACACATGGACAGCCGCTCCCCGGCATCCCCGCCTCAGTTTCCTCTGGAGCCTCAATAGACTCTCATTCTGCACTTCCCACCCTGTTCTCAGCAGTTGGAAGACTGTGGCGTTCTTGGGTGAGCGGGAACACAGGGGAGGAGCAGCTGGGTGGAGGGTGAGCGCCACGTTATGCGTGTTGAGTTTGAGACGGAGACAGACTTTTGGTAGGCAACTGGATCCAGGGGTCTAGCATTCAGGAGAGAGGCCTGGGGGTGGCTAGGATGGGATCTGAGAGTCTTCAGACCCAGGAAACACAGAAGGCATGGATGGGACTAGGAAGAGGCCTCGGGCCTGCTGAGTGAGCAGAGCCCGAGGGGGCTCTCACGTTGGCAGAAGGAGCAGAAAGGGGAACCTGCCCCCTAGCTCAGAAGGGGCTCCCACAGGGACAGAAGTCCCTCAAGGGCACCGCCTTGGGAGCCAAGCAGGAGAGTGTCTCTAGAAGGAGGAAGTGGTCAGCCTTCTCAGCCGCTGCAAAGACAAGGTGAGACCATGACTCATGTCCGTGTCATGGAGGCCACGGCTAACCTTGACCTGGGAAGTACCGGGGTTGGGGTGGGGACTCAAACCGCATCGAGTTAAAGAGTGAAAGGGGGTGAAGAAGTGGAGACAGTGAAAAAAAACAACTCTTCCAAGAAATGCGGCTGAGAAGAGGGAGTGTGAGAGGCCAGGGACTGAGAGGGGCTTAGGCCCTGCTGGGAAGGAGCCAGAGACGTGTGTTTTTATGGATGGAGAATACCCCTGGCCCCAGAAAGCTGGGAGGGCATGATCCAGAGCATGAGGAGATGGATTTGACCGACTGGGACAAGGTTGACCTCTTCCCTCGAGCAGGAAGGGACCATAGTAGGGATGGAGAGAGAGACCCTTGGCAAGGGGCAGCTCTTGGATGGGGTCCCCTCCTGCTGTTAGACATGCTGTCTGTCTAGCCTGGATTTCCAAGGGTGATGTTTCTCAAGCTCCTACCACCCCCCCCCATGTTGTCCTAGATGGTGTGTGCCCATTGTTTCCAATCCTCCCAGAGACACTGGGAAGTAGGCATTACTACACTCATTTTGCCCCTGAGAAACTGAGTCTAAGAAAGGTCATACAGCCAAGGAGGTCTTCCAAGATTCCAACTCAGCTCCCAGGACTTCTCCAAAGCATCCTCCCCATGGGGCCCTCCCGTCCCCAATCTCTGCCGCCATGAACTTTGCGTCACTCGAGCACACTTGCATGAGCTCGTGCTCCTGCATGGAATGCTCCCCTTCCCCTGCTTCTCCTCTCCCTGTGTCCCAGAGGAACCTGTGTAGATAGGGCTTGTGCAGACAGGCAGGGTTGATCCTCTGTCACCAGTCACGATGGACGCACAGTCAAAGGGACACAGAGAAGAGTGGCCACAGTGGGGATGGGTGTGGGGGGTAGGATCATGTGAGGCTTTGTGTTGAAACCATCGGGCTCTTTCTCTATTCCACACCCTGGCCCCAGACTGTGAGTGCCCCATGGGCCAAGGCTTGTCCTGTCTGTCTTATCTATTCCCAGCTCCTAGGCAAGTGCCTGACATCCCGCAGGACCTAAAAACACTGCATTTCAGATGAGTAAATTACAACTTTCTTTTCAGGGGCAACAAGGTAATTTGAGCATTAAAATAAATAATGAGGGAGAAATGTTGGCAAACCACCTGACTCTCAAAACTCCACAGTAAGGAGGCAAACAACCAGCCATGTGTGGTGGCTCACACCTGCACTTCCAGCACTTTGAAAGCTGGAGTGAGAGAATCGCTTGAGCTTAGGAGTTCGAGACCAGCCCGGGCAATATAGTGAGGCTTTGTGTCTATATTAGAAAAATAATAATAAATAAGTCAATTAATCTTACTAGAAAATGGGCAAAATACACGAAAAGATGTTCCACCACAGAGGGTACACAGATGGCAAGCATGTGATGCTGAGGTCTTTGTCATTAACCAGCAAGAACCTGCAAATCAGGGTCACCATGAGATATCATGGCTAAAATTAAAAAGTAGTGACATACAAGTGTTGGCGAGGATGCAGAGAAAGCGGATCACTCCTACACCGCTGATGGGAATTAAAATGGCACAGCTACTCTCCAAAACAGTTAAGGAGTTTCTTAAAAGTCTAAGCATGCATTTACCATATGACCCAGCAATCACACTCCTGGGCACCTGATCCAGATAAATGAGCACACGCCCACACACAAACCTATACATGAGAGTTCCTGGCAGCTCTATGTTGTAATAGCCAGAAAACTGGAAACAATCCAAGTGTCTTACAATCGTGAAAGGTTGAACAAACTGAGTACACCCAGCCCTAGTGCTGAGTGTTTCATTTTATTCTTGAAGGAAGTATTGATACATCAACTAGAACGACTCTGGAGAGGGATTACACTGAATGAAAAAAATCCAGCCTCAAGAGGGGCGTACTGTATGATTCCATTTACATAATATTCTTGACATGACAAAGGCGTGGAGACACAGACCAGATTCCTGGTGGCCAGGGACTAGGGATGGTGGGGCTCCGGGGGACAGCATGAGGGAGACTTTTGTGGTGGACAAATTCTGTGTCACGATGACACTGGTTGCATGATTTCCACATGTGATAAAATGAAAGAGCTGTGCATGTACAGCGCCCCAGTGCCATGTTCCTGTTTTTGACATTGCATGACAGTTACGTAAAATACAACCACTGGGAGGAATTGCATGAAGCTTTCTGCGCCATCTTGGCAACCCTTTGGCAGTCTGTAATTATCTCAAAATAAGATGTTAAAATTGATTAAGAGTAATAATAACCAATTATTACCCACAGTACAAAGAAGAAACCTTGAGTCAGTACAGATATAAATAAATGAATGAATGAATAAATCCATGAGAGGAAGGGAAAGCTCTTACCTACAGAAGGATTCCAACTCATGAATATAAGGAATGTTGGAACTGGCAAACTCACCATCTGGCAACCACAAAAGCAAGGACTGTTTCAGGCAAGAATCGTCAATGGATGCTAAAATTGCCAGGAAAAACAAAATACTTATGTGACCGCAAAGCATCTTCTCACAAGTTACTTATTATTTTTCAAAGGGAAAAAGAGTAACTTGGCAGTAGAGAAACCTGGCAACACCCCCTTAACCAAGAGATCAAGTTAACATCACTGGGAAGGGGACAGAGTGACACCGTGTCCTTCCTGATACAAGGCACCGAGAAGGACACGCTGTGTTTTGTGGCAGCCTGCCAAAATGTGCGGAGCCTGCAATTTTGAATCTAATTAAGAGGAAACATCATCACCCAGTCCCATATTGAGAGACATCTTACAAAATACCTGCTGGGCCTCTTCAAACATGTTAAGGCCATGAAAAATGAGGAAGGCTGAGAGAGTGTTCTGGTAAAGCAGAGTAAGGAGACACGGCAAGCAAATGCAGGGTGATTCTGGGTTGGAACCCGGATTAGAAAAGGCATGCTAGTGGGACAGTTGGTGACCTTGTAATAAGATCTATAGATAGCGATTGTAGCAATGTTAATTTCCCGACTTTGACAGTTACACTGTGGTTATGAAAGAGAATAAAATAATAAATTTTAAAAAGCATGCTAAAGTATTTAGAGATAAAAACACTTTTTCAAATACTTCAGAAAAATAATCCACACATATTTCTACATGCATACCTGTATATGTATACATGTATCTACCCCTATATAGAAAGAGAAACTTATAAAGAAAAATCATAAAGCAAATTAGCAAACGTGGCCAAATGTTAACATTTGGGAATTTCTTTGTATATTTTTCGCAATTTTTAAAAAAACTCTGGAAGTGTTTTTATAAAGTTCGAGACATAAAAATTAATAAGGAAAAAGTTAACAGGACTTTTCATGGATGAGGGATTGCTGTTCCTTGTCTAAGGCGTGACTCCAAATGACTTTCTGTCTGCTTTCTCGTTGGGGCTGCTCTGCCCTTGTGATCACGCGAGGCCTGGACACTGCCATCGCAGGGAGAGTTAAGAGGGGAAAGGAGCAGCCATGAACTCATGAAGTCAGTGCCGGTGCCAGGTGGGAGGCAGGCAGGCTAGGCCTCTCCTAATTTCTCCCAGCGCACTTCCCTCCCAGAGGAACCTGTATAGACAGGGCTTGTGGGTAGCCAGGCAGGACTGATCCTCTGTCACGAGTCATGATGGACATGCAGTCAAAGGGACACAGAGAAGGGCCTGGACACAGCTGGGATGGGCATATGGGGTCAGATTAGCCAGTGCCACATTCAGAGAGAGGCAGCGAAGGTGCATGGTGGGTTGGGGCCTCAGCGACCTCCCAGAGCAGGACTGTTTCCTCACCCCACAGCTCAGAACCAGGAGCTGGGAGGATACGGTTGGATTTCCTCTCAGCTTGGTCCCAGCTGAGAAGGAGAATGAGTGGGTGGATTTGTAGGTGGATAGAGGTTGGACAGATGGATGACAGAATGAAAAACTGCACTGATGAGTGGATCGACAGATTTTCTTCCATCTATCCATCCTTCCATCTGTCTCTCCACCCATCTCTCTCTTCAGCATTCATCCACTCATCCTTTCATTCTATCATTCTATCATTCCTTCATCCTTCTGCTCATCATCCCAGTCAGCCAACATCCATCCCCCGCCAATTCATTTGTCCAACATCATCTACCCCTCAGTCCATCCCTTTTCTCATTCACCTAACAATGTGTTGAGCACTAGTTGGTTCTAGACACCCAGGTAGATTCTGGCGTTCAATGATGACTGAAACCAAAGCAACTAACAGCTCTCAGTCTTGAAGAATGGAATGTGTCGACTAAAACCACACACCCAGAGCCGCCATGAAGAATAGGCAAGGTGCTATGGGAATGTGAGCCGGGGTCCAACTTCTCAGTCCTGTGTCCTGAGTATTGGAAGAAGGCTTGGCAGGGGAGCTTCCAAGGCCACCATGTCAGGACTGGGTGGGGCTGGCCAGGGAAGACAGGACCCAAGGAGTCCAGGTGGCCTGCCTGGAATTCGTAGTGTATCCTCACCTTGGGACTCTGCCCCTGCGCATTTGCTGGTTATAGCAGAGCACCCCCAGGAGGTTGGGTTGGCCCATTTTCCCAGTGGCCTCCCAGGTATGTGAGTGGGGACAGGCCATTTCAGGTCCCAAGCTCTGGTTCTCTCATCTATGAAAATGTCAGGAGGGACAAACATGGCCTCTAAGCTCTTGCAAGCTCTGAAGTTCTCGTGTACAAGTATGCTTCGTGTTCCAAGTGTTTTCCTGCACAGATACCCAGGAGTCGGACATCCCCCACTGAGGAGCTGGACTCCTTTTTCTGCATACTTCTCCTGGGCCCCCAGGTCTCCTTGGGAAGGACAGTACCTTAAGTCACGAGCCATGGGCAGTCAATTCTGTCTACTCCTCCCTTCGCCTGTGCGGCTCTGATGGGAAGAGCCAGCAGCTGGGAGCAGGACCCAGAGGAACTGGGGTTTGGTGGGACTGAAACTCTGGGGGGACATCTGGAAGGGCTGGAGGTCTCAGAGCAGGAGGGGAGGGCTCCCAGGGAGGGAAGGAGGGCATTTAAGGTGACACCCATCAAAGCTGCCTGAGATAAACTCTGCAGATTGCACAGTCATACCAGAGGCTGGCCTGGGGCCTGGGACGCTGGTTTGGGGATTTGAGTTTGATTTCCTGAAGTTTATTTGAAACTTAGCTACCAGTTGAGGCAGCAAATGAAAGTAACGCAAATCCACAGTCAGAGCTGATGAGACATCTGCCATGGCTGCCGCCACCTGCAAGTCCTCTCGTCTCACACCTCTAACCAGTTCATCTTCCAACCACCGGTTTCTCACCCCTGGGGCAGCTGGCCCTGCCCTGCAGGCAGCCCCAAGAGGTGGCCCTGTGAGAGCTGGTTTCCATCTGAATGTACTCGGGGGGCCCAGAGTCAGGCTTCCTGCCATCTCCTCTCTCCTTGCTCTCTCTGGGCAAGGCTTCAGACGTCATCTACACAGCCAGTGGGTGATGTGCTGACCTGCGACCAGACCGCCCCATGCAGAACCCCCAAACCCCCTCCCCCACAGTGCATAGCTCCCGGCCCTTCCTGGTGCCACAGATGCCTGAAAAACAGACTTCAGTCACAGCAAGAGCCATGGCCCCTGACATCACGACACTTCCTTGGCCCCAGCCATGTCTGAGTGCTTCCTGAGCACTGTTCTGGCCTGTCCCTGTAAGATCCCTGTGTGGGGCCTGCCTTCCTTGTTCCCATCTGCAACAGCGAGGGTCATGTGTCAGTGTGGCCAGGCTGGAGTTCCCAGTTACTCAATCCAACACTGACCTAGGTGTGGCTGAGAAGACTTTTTTGTGGATGTGGTTAACATCTGCCATCACTTGACTTCAAGTAAGAGAGTTTGTCCTTCATAATCTGGGTGGACCTGGTGCAATCTCCTGGAAGTCTTTAAGAGCAATTTGAAGTTTCCCCGAGGAAGAAGAAACCCGCCTGTGGACTGCAGCATCCGCTTCTGCCTGAGTGTCCGGACCCCTGGCCGGCCCTGCAGACCTCAGCTAGTGAGTCCTATGCTTCCTTCACACACAGGGCCAATTCCTTCACACACTGTCTGTTGCTGGTTCTCTCTATCTGGTAGAACCTGGATAACACACCATCCCACAGCAGCTGAGCCAGTGTCACACAGACAGTCAGTGGGAGCCAGGATCCAAATGCAGAAAATCCAGTTTCTAGTGTTCTTTTTTTCTGTATGTGTATACTCATGGGGTCCAAGTGGGAGTTTGCTTCGTGACATATTGCACTGTGGTGAAGACAGAAGCTTCAGTGCATCTGCCATGAGAGCAAGGTACGTGGAACCCACCAAGCAACTTTCCATCATCTGCCCCCTCCCCGGTCCCTCTGAGTCCCCATCATCCAGTGTTCCACAACCTACTTCCATGTGTATGTGGTTTGTTGCTGCCCAGGCTGGAGTGCACTAGCGTGATCCTGATTCACCACAGCCTCGACCTCCTGGGCTCAGGCGATACTTCTGCCTCAGCCTCCTGAGTCACTGGGACTATAGGTGCTTGCCACCATACCCAGGTAACTTTTTCAACTTTTTTGTAGAGATGAAGTCACTATGTTGCCCAGGGTGGTCTTTACTCCTGAGCTGAAGTGATCCTCTTGTCTTGGCCTCCCAAAATGCTGGGATTACAGCTGTGCATCATAGCACCTGGTCCAAACTGAAATATGACATGATTTGGAAGAATTGATAGTGAGTAAGAAAGGAACATTCTTTTATGGTTGATGCTAGAAGCATTTTCCCGCTGGAGGCCCGGGAGAAATGGCATCAGTAACAATAGACAAGGAACTGGGATCACTCACAATACCTTCTTGGCTCACAGGGAACCAAGTCAACATCATCAGCACAATATAAACACTGAGCCTTGGTTTTCTATAGACAAAATAGAAAAGGCTTCTCAGTCCGTACCAAATGGAAGCCACTTGACAAGATAAAGAGGAAAGAAATAATTAGGAGGTGGACATGGACAGAGATGGAGGCAACAGTTGGGATATCAACATTCTCATCTTACCACATGTCCCCGGAAATGAGAGGCTGGAGATATTATTTACATTTACAAAGTGAAGCAACAGAGAAACCAAAATTAGCAAAACTTGGGCAGGGAAGGGAGACAGAGACAGGGTGTGGGGATTAAACTGCATCCACCATGGCGGGCTGTCCACAGACAGGGTCAGGCTGATCACATCCCCCATCTGTCCTGGACAGTCCCATTTTATACTTGCTGTCCTGTGCAATCATTAGTGCTAACCCTTCTCACTTTCAGCACTTTCCTGGTTGGAGGATTAGTTAGATGCCACCCTACTTAAAGCTGACAAATCCAAAGGTATCAGTGCAAACGTACAACATGGAAAAACCACCAGAGGAAGAAAAACAAAACCTGTTCAACATGAACGTCTCATGGGGCAGGAGGGCACAAGACACACAGGTCAAAACTCATCCAATGGTGCAGCTGAAATGGGTGCGTTTCATGGTGTGTCAAGTAAACCCTGATAAAGCTGATTGAGCCCAGTTTGGGGATGGCAGGGGTGGGTGAGAAGACATTGAGTGATCACTGGTTGTGTTTAAACAGTGTGCATTTTTACTGACAAGATTCTTAAACATTTACATTAAGCGCCATATTAAAAACAGAGTTTTGGCCAGGCACAAGTGGCTCACGCCTGTAATCCCAGCACTTTGGGAGACCAAGGTGAGAATATTTTCTGATCCCAGGGGTTCGAGACCAGCCTGGGTAACTTGGCGAGACTTCATCTACAATACATCAAATAATTAGCTAGGTATGGTGGCACATGCCTGTAGTCCCAGTCACTTGGAAGGCTGAGGCGGAAGGATCTCATGAGCCCTGGAGGTCGAGGCTGCAGTAGTGGTAATCGTGCCACTGCACTCCAGCCTGGGAGACAGAGTGAGACTTCGACTCAAAACAACAACAAAAAACCCCCAGAGTTTTGTGAGCGATTGCTGGATGCTGTCTAAGGCACCTGGTGGCTGGGTGCTTCCCAGGGTCCTGGGGTAGGAACTGAGAAGCATGGTGTTTCCTCTTATGAGCAAAAGGGGTATTTGAGGGATTCTAGCACTGGTTCTCATTCGATTTGCCTGGGCAGCTGAGAGAGCTACCGACACCCAGGACCCACCCCCAAGTGATCCTGATTTAACTGGACTTTTTAAAAAGTCCCTTTGGTGGTTCTAATGGGCAGCCAGGCCTAGAGCTATTGAATTTGGGGTGGTGGTTGATCTGCCAGTTGACTGAGGGGTGAGAATCACCTAATCACACTCCCTTCTTCTATGGTGGGGACCCTCTGGCCCCCTGGCCCAGTGGGGAAAGGTCTTGCTTCGGTGGGGAGTCAAGTCAGGGGCCTGGCTGAAGCTCACCCCTTCCACTGTCTGGGCCCCTCGGGTTTGACTTGAGGGGGCAGCAGTGAGCACACAGAATCTGCTGAGCACTGCTACCTGCCGGGCTCCATGCTGGGTGCCATGCGGCTTCTCTCCTTGGATCTTCCCATCACCCCCATGTTATGGCTGCACTAAGAATGGCTTAGAGTTAAAGGACTCGCCTTTTTTCATGCCACTCTCACTAGGCTCTGACCCTGTACTTCTCAACGTGTGGCCCTCCATGACACTCGTCTCTGCATTTCCTGGGCTACTTCTTAAAAATGCAGGTTCCTGGGCTGTGCCCCAGACCTGTGGAATCAGCATTTCTGGAGGTAGGAGCCAAGAAGGCATGTGCTAACCAGTGCCCCAGGTGGTTCCTAAGCCCACAGACAGTAGGGAACCCCCACGTGCGATCCTGCCTCACCTCTCTGGAGCAGGCTGACCCCTCCCACCCAGTGCCCTGGTTCCTGCTGTTTCTCTCCTTGGTCCCCAACCCCCACCAGCCACTCACCCTTCAGTCCAGGCTCCCTAGGGGAAGCCTTTTGATTCCTTAGACAAAAAGGTCTTCCCACTGTACACTACTTTGCACAATCAACTTTTCCCCCACGGTGCTTACAACAATGGTAACCTACCACACAATGTGTATGGGATTACGTTTCGTGTCTCTTCCCTGCTGCACCATGAGCTGCATGTCCGTCGTGTCCGCTGGGCTGTTTACAACCCCTAGGTCCACGCCTGGACCCCAGCAGGGGTACAATAAACTGTCCAGCTACAGAGCCAGGGAGGAGCCACTGGGCTTCACCCCATGTCTAACACCGGATGTGCTTCCAAACCTCCCTGGTGAGCTGCCGCAGACCAGACATGGGAATCCTAACTGCTCATTCTCCATTCTGCAAGCCACTCTGCTTACCCACAACCAGCAGTCCCTTTTGATAAATCCTGATAACCAATCATGAAGGGGCAGACAAGGGCTGGGGTCTAACCTGTGATCTCAGCACCAGGCACTAGATCATCAAGGCACAGGCAGAATAGGGCCCCATGTCCCGGCAGTGATGGCCAGTGCCCAGACAGCCGAACACACCCCCAAGAGCTCCATGAAGACGCCGGTCTCTGTCCTTGTAGGTGTTCTGATGGCATCTTGGATGACAGTGCCACCTGACCCGAAGGTGGCTAAAGCAGTCATCCCCTGTGCTTCCAGTCAGAGACAGGCAAACGGGACTCTTCCAGGTGAGTAGGCCTGGTCTTGTTCACCGGCTAATTCCCCAGCAGAGCATGGAAGGCACTGGCATTTGCTCAAAAGGTTGCCCAGTCATGGTCTGGAAAGGCTGTCTGGGTCTGGGCATGCCAGAGGCCAGAAGTGGTCTCAGGATGTGCTTATCAAACTACAGTGTGCATCAGGAGAAATGTAAAAGACTGAAATGAGATGGGAGTGCAGAAAGGGGAGACAGAGATGACCAGGTGTCCCATCCAGTACACCCTTCTGGGGTGTGTTTCTGCTTAGCCTTTCATTATCTGAGTTATTTCATAGCTCAGCAAGTTGTCGAAAACTGATGATAATGTGGACGGTTCTTGTCCATATAAATACAAATTATGTCCAACGCAAAGCCATGGACTGTTGCCCTGTGGATTTTTTTTGCCAGCTTAGCATCTGTTTGTAAACTCATTTCAGATTCCTGAGGACCTATGTGTGTGTCTGTTCTGCCTTCTCCTTTAAGTTGATTGTAACATTTTAACCCAGGGTTGGGCGGCTGTGTTTCCCCATTAAAAGGCCACGGCACTGGGGCCGGGGGTACATGGTTATTGCCAAACAAAAAAAAAAAAAA
>CAUYQG010045154.1:0-30304 GCA_963574415.1 Tarsius wallacei | reverse complement strand
TTTTTTTTTTTGAGTTGGAGTCTCACTCTGTCGCCCAGACTGGAATGCAGTGGCCACTCCCGGCCACCGCAGCCTCGACCTGCTGGGCTCCGGCGATCCTTCCGCCTCAGCCTTCCAAGTAGCTGGAACTACAGGCGCGCGCTACCACGCCCAGATAATTTTTTTATTTATTGTAGAGATGAGATCTCGCCAAGTTGCCCAGGCGGGTCTCGAACCCGTGGGCTCAGGCAATCCACTCACCTCAGCCTCCCAAGGCACAGGATTACAGGCTGAGCCACCGAGCCCGGCTACTCCACCCTATGTTTCTGCCATGGGAAAAATGTTATTATCAGATAAAATCATTTGTGCTAGTATCTTCTACTGGATGTGTCTTATCTATCTATCTATCTATCTATCATCTATCTATCTATCTATCTATCTTTCAGTTGGAATCTCATTGTCGCCCAGGGTGGTGTGCAGTGGCATGCTCATAGCCACTGCAGCCTTGGCTTTCTGGGCTCAGGTGATCCTTCTGCCTCAGCCTTCCAAGTAGCTAGAACCACAGATGTATGCCACCACATCCAGCTAATGTTTTGATTTATTGCAGAAACGAGGTCTCGCTAAGTTGCCCAGGCTCATCTGGAACCCCCGAACTCAGGCAATCCTCTCACTACTGCCTCCCATAGTGCTGGGATTGCAGGTGTGAGCCACCGGGCCTGGTGAACTTGTCATCTTTGGAAAATGCATTGGTCTTCTGAGGAACATTCTTAATGAATTGAGTCCAGCAGGGACATCTTTTTGACCCTGGGCATGTATACCTTTCATTCAGATGGCAGTCTCCTGCATTTTAATTTTAGAAATTCACATCCCTAGAGTTAGGGAGAGCACATACTTGATGGGTAGTTATTATGTTTGTTTTATCAAAGTCAAAATTAAAGTACTAAGCCAAGAATAAGACGAGAATAAAACCCATTTTCACTGAGTACCTACTATGAACCAAGAAGCATGCTACATGTTTTATATCCAGTCAGCTCTGTCCATATCCTGAAATCTGGGCAGAACTAAACATGTTACCCCTGTAAAAATAACTTATTCAAAATCTGGTGGGGCGCGATGGCTCATGCATGTAGTCTCAGCACTTTGGGAGGCCAAGGCAGGAGGACTGCTTGAGCCCAGAAATTTGGGACCAGCTCAGGCAACATAGCGAGACTTTATCTCTACAAAAAGCTTAAAAAAAATTAGCCAGGTAGTGGCACACACCTGTAATTCGATGTGCTTGGAAAGCTGAAGTGGGAGGATTGCTTGAGCCCAGGAGTTTGACACTGCGATGAACTGTGATTGTGCCACTGCACTACAGCCTGGGAGACAGAGTGAGACTCCCAACTCAAAAAACAAAAAGTACAAACTAAACTGTCAGAACCCTAAATTATTTTGACCCTTAAAGAGATGTGATTATGGGGCCTGAGTCACATGCCAGCCTGCTGTAATCAAGTACCTGCAACCTTGCTTGCACCTTCTTTTTTTGCTGCCTTATTTTGTGAAATGTTGTAAATGACAGAAGGTCATCAGGGAAGACCCCTTTCCTCTCTACAGTTGATCTTCATTATAGATTCACTTTCTTCCTCCTGTTCTCACACAAATACTTCACGGCTATCACATTGTCTTTATATGAAATATTAAATAGACCTATTTAAGTTAGAAAGGAAATGAATCAGTTGGAAAGGAAATGAATCAAAGATATGAAAACAAGCAGTGAGGATAGAAGGTAACAAAATTAAAAATAATTATTTGTAACTGTTAAAACAAACTTGTATTGAAAATATTGTAATTTTCTATTAAAAATGTTTGTCTGTTTGCTAGAGAAACAAAAGTTTACCTTTTAACTTTGGAGCACTGACCTCATTTCTCTAGAGCCTGAGTGTCATGGAATGGCCATTCCTAGTTTTTCACTTGAATAAACTCTTTAAAACTGTATTCTGACACCTTTGGTTATTTTAAGTTGACACCATAATCAATTCCTAGATCACAACTTATCTCTGGCTTCACATATAACCATTAACACCCTCAGCATAATCATAATATATCACATACATCAGACACACACACAAAATTCACCTTAAACACTATGCACAGCATGAATCATATCCAAGCATAATCTATATCACACACACCCACACCAATCACACATTGTACATACTCTACAAACATAAAATATATAGATATCACACACATTGGAATAAAATAATTTATTTAGAAAAGAGAAGATCATTCAACTTGGGTAGGTGTGAGGAGAGTCAAGATGAGGAAAACTCTGGGATTAGTCAAGAAGAGATGCTATAGGAGCTGAATCTTTAAGAAATATATAAAAACAAATTAGGTAAATTAAGTTAAAAGTGTTTTTCAGGCAAATAAACAACATCGGCAACACTGTGGCATCAAGAAACCATGGGATACATAATTCTAAGTAGCTGTAAAACATTGGTAATTGAATACAAGTGAAAAGTGCCAGGGGCTATTGATGTAGGCAAGGGTAACCTTTCAGTGAAGCACTGACTATTCTACAAAAACCTGGGTATTGGTAGACCTTCTAGTTGCTGATGGTCTCTATCAACTTCAGATCCTCTATGCTATCCACATACCCATCCATGCTACAGTGGAATTCAATGTAGTTGAAACTTCTGCTCTCTTTGTACCTATTATAGTACTTCTCCCAGTGACACTCGAGAACTTTAATGGCACTCAGGGTCCATATATATGTATTTCTATAGCGGTTGTTCCAGTTGTCATAAACGCATATACGTCCAATTTTGTACCACAAGGTATAGATGAATGTGTGAGAGCTCTTGTCTTTCAAAGCTTCTTTTTCTCTCATGAGGATGTCACATTTGTACTCTTTGAATTCTCGGCTTGGACTTAAGTAGTGTAGTTCCATGAATTCTCTCCAGGAAGCGTACTTGCTGTGTACAAGCAGCCTGCATAGGATGCAAAGCAAGGCCAAGAGAATGCCCCAGATCTTTAGAGGGCTTGCCATCTCGGTTATCAGGGCCACCTGTGTGTCCACAGGGAAGAAAGAGGAAAACATTTTCCAGACACTGCCCAGAGAACTGAGCTCCGCCTTAAAGTTCCTTTTCCTGCCAATGCTGGTATATGGGCACAATTTTATCGTTTGGTTCTCCAATTAGAAGATGACAACTTTCATTAGAGAATAAAGTTTCTAAGAATTAAAAATACGATTCAGCCTGGGTGAATTAAACACAACACTGGAAAAAAAAGGGAAAATTTGAAACTTTCAACCATTTCCTGTCTTCCATCTCTTCTACCCAACATGAGGAGAAAATCACCCTCTGGTTAGTTCCTTTTTATTAGATCAAGTCTCAAAAGATAATTTTTCCAAAAGAGTATAATATTTTAAGTTTACATCTGTGAAGAGGAAAGCACTGTCACCTTTTAAGCGAATGTACAAGATGAGTAACTACTTGGGAGGTATTTTCTAGGCTGGAAGGTTTTGGTTCCCAGAAATTATAGCCTAGTCTACAATTGCAATGACTCTGCAAAATGAGGCCTCTCTAACCTTGAATTCCTTATAACACTTCTGCGAAGCCTGGTTGAAATATATTACCCCTACTAACTATTCACATTCCTTCTCAGGTGCCATTTCCCTAGTTATCATCATTATAAATGATCTTGTTTTGTCAGAGCTGCTTGTTGAAAATGCCAACATAAAGGAAATCCAGTTTTGAAATATTGCTGTAATCAGTCAAGTACCAAGATTAAAACTGTTCTCACAGGGGGCTACTCTTGTCATAGCACAGGATGTGGAGTTGTTTGAAAAAGTCTCCCCTTTAAACAAGCTCTCTGGCAGGTTGCAGTGGCTCACACCTGTAATCCCAGCACTTTGGGAGACCAAAGCAAGAGGATTGCCTGAGTCCAGGGGTTTGAGACCAGCCTAGGCAACTTGGTGAGACCTCATCTCTACAATGATATCAACCAGGCATGGTGGTGCATGCCTGTATTTCCAGCTATTTGGAAGGTTGAGGTGGAAGGATCGCCTGAGTCCAGCAGGTCAAGGCTGCAGTAGCCATGAGTGTGCCACTGCACTCCAGCCTGGGTAACAGAGTGCAACTCCAACTAAAAAAAAATGTAAATAAATAACAAATAAAAATAAAAATAAACCACCCCTCTGTCCTCATTACCATGAGGCGTGTACCTGTCCCTACTGAATTTCTAACCTGATTCACAACTCTGAACATTAGTATCCTCAGATGGGCATGTAAAATCTAATGAGATACATGTCTGTGAGAACACTTCTAAGATATCAGATGCCAACATGCATCCAACACAGATCAAGGGATTGGTACTTTCTCATTAGTGGAACCCTGTTCATAAAATCCTAAACAGGATAAGACCAAGATGCGAGCTTGGGGGATTAATGCTGACTTGAATTCAGACCTTCGTTTTCTATGATTTGGAACATTTTTCTTTATTATCTAAAAGTTCAACCAACCTCTTTCCAGAGTTCCTGGGCCTTTCCCCAGACATCCTTAGCATCACCCCTTCTTACCCTATTCAAATTCAGCGCTCGGGTCCCTGGTTGGAGTGGGGATCAGTATGTGGATCTGAATAGCAGAGTCTGTGTCCTCCTCCTTTTCTTAGAGCCCCAGAAGTCTGCAGAAGTGGAGAAAAGAACAGCAGTGGGAGGTACAGTGCTCCAGCTGACTGGTAGTGGAGGTGGTAATGGGAGCAGCCTTATTATGTGAACCTGTTCTTATATCTTCTCATCCAGAAAACTTAGGTTCACTCAGGCAGTAGCCTCGAGCAAAGGCTTAAACATCAAATACTGACTCCTGAGCACCAAAAAAAAAAAAAAAAAAATTGCAAAACCCTAGAGAGATGACCCCGGAAAAGAGTTATCTGGAGCTGTCAGGAGACAGAGAAGTGGCTCCTAAACTCACTTTCCGACAAATTTTCAGGGACATCCTGAATGGTGAGGCTATATTCATTGGGAACTTCGGTGAGGAAAATCTCTTTTAAAGTTATGAACTCTGGGGCCTTCATTGAGAAGTGCAAGAATATCTAGTGAAACTGGTGGCCAGATGGCCATTAATGATTAAATAGCCAGTAACTAAAGTTTCTCTACACAGTTTATTAACTATAACCTTAGCTGTTTGCTTAGATTGTACTGTTCACTATTAAAATGTCACATAGCCTAACCCTAGTTTCTGCAGTGTTCTCATACATAGCATCTCACTCTGAAGCATGGATCAAAAGATCTTGGTTAAGTTCTTTTTCAGGAACTCAAAACTCGACCCTGAACCCAATTCAAACTGGTCAAGATCACCAGCCATTCAACTGAGTTTGGGTGAGTATCTAATGGGTTACCTTTTGACTTCACAGCCCAGATTTTCACTGCTTCTTTCATACCAACTCCATTTGATTTGGCACATGTGACCAATACTGGTTCAGTAACAGTAGTCAATGGCACGATTTATGGATAAACTAAGATACTTGAATGTGTTTTCTATCAACACCTTCGAGGGCTGCTCCTAGCTAAGCCATTTTGGTTTAGTTTCTCACTGGACCACCATGTTACTAGAATGTCAGAATGTTCAGATTATATTCAGAACTTATCTTCAAATCCCAGCTCTTTTCAAGCAATCTTTGAATAAGAGGGAATCACATGGTGATCACCCAGATTGGGGAGTGGGGGCTGTCTCAAAGCATGCTCTGTGTATCCTCCTACTCTACATCTTTGGGTGCCAGGGGAGAGCAAAAAGGGAAGGAATCTGGGCATGTGGATTTGGATGATTTGAGAGATGATTCTGAGGGAGGGATTCTATCATGTGCCTATACACCCAGAGCTCTCTCTGACAAGTTTGTGTTACCTGCTGAAGACTAAAATTCAAGTAGTAACTCAATGAATATCAAGAGAGATGGTAGAGAGAAGGCCTGAGCCAAAGTGTGAAGGAGTAAACTAAGAAAGAGATTTACAGTTTTCCAAGGTATCATATTTTATGGTGTATTATAGTATATCAATGAGTAATTTTGAGAATTATAGGAAGCAATGCATGTGTGGGAAATTTTTAAACACCAAAGTGTTTGCTGATATCTACTATTGGGAATATCATAAGGTTATACTACCTCAGCCATTTCCAATGTTAATGAGTTATTCCAGTGTTTCTCAAATAGGTGGTATTTCACTTTCAATGTGGAAAAAAATTTGTCATGAACTCCAAGCATATATCCATGAACTCTACTATGAGCTAAGCCCAAAGTCCTGGAGCCTTTTGCATACAAACCCAATTAGGAAGCAACCTAAATTAAACTGTGGGGAACAGTATCCCCTTATATTTGCAAAAGTTAGCAACCACCAAAGCAGCTCAGGAAAGTAAATTAACCATTATTTGTGGAAACTTCTTAATGGGTCTACTTTCTAAAGATCTGTCTTCTAGCGTCTGTGACAGAAGCTTTTTTGATAATGACTTCTGATTTGAATTCTTAAGGAAATATTACCCTTTGAATATACATTTTAAATCACTTGTTAATCACATCTTTCCTTAAACATTTTCTTTGATTTTAATTAATTCCATCAATGGAGACCTTAGAAGCCCAGGGAACCCAGGTTAAGAAGACACCGTGAGACATTGTCATCATTTGCCTAAGAGTACCTAAGTCACTACTATGGTTTTGAGAAACAGGTGTACACGAAAATTTAAGAAGTGAATAGTTAACGAAAGGAATTCATGAACTGGCATGGTGAAAAAAAATCACATATTTATTTTCACTAGCCCACCACTAAAATTAGCAATTTTTTTAAACTTATGAATGTAGAAAAAATTAGAAACCATGGATATTTTTTATCAGTTTATAGTTGTTGCAAATATTTCAAAGTATTATTTTACTTTGATTACTATTTCAAAACTATAATAGTAATTAGACTCCAATGTAGATTTTATTATTTATTGCATTAGTAAAACACATATTGTAAACTTAAAATGTTTGACATTTGATTTCCTTTGTATTTTATTTTGTGCATTTAATAATGTGTTTCTGAGTACAATTATTTTGCTCTCTTTTTCTCAATTGCTATTATCGTTTTCAATTATTCTTTGGCTTCACCAGAATGCTAAAGAGGTGCACGACACAAAAACGCTTAACACCCTTCCCCTAGGGGATAGTAGCGGAGGTAATGAAAGAAATCAAGATCCCTAAATAAGGTGTACCTTTTAGGGAGGAACTCACATGTGAGAGGAGAATAAAATGATTTGTTTTTTAAACGACTGCATTATTTTCACAATTTAGCCTTCCCTTAACTGACCCCATTTTGATTGCCCTGACAGTTGTAATAAATAATATCCTTTATTATTAATAATGTTATAATTCAACACTGCCTTAACTCTTTTAACTAGAAATAAAATTAAATATTGCAAAGAGGGAAAAAGTGCACAAGTTGCTTTAATAGGCTGGAATGAATTTCTAGAATGCCAGTAAAGCCACAGACAGGCAGAAATGTACTTGTACCCTCATAATTCTCTAAACTCCGTATCTAGTTCTGAAGCGCTTTCTCTATCTGTCTCTGTCTCTCTCTGTCTCACTCTCTCTCTCTTGCCCATGCTCACCCTCTCTCTCTCAGGAGTTCAAGTCGTTGGGAGAAAGTTAAGGAAAAAAACATGAAGTGTTTGAGAAGAATGTCAAGAATGATCATTGTAGGAAGGACGAAGCTCACCTGAATGCTCAGGTGTGTTAAACACAAGTGTATCTGATCAGTCAGCCACCTTAGAGAAGAACTTGAAGGATCCAGTAAAATTGTCCAGGTGTCCTTTTCAGATTCCGTTGGGAAACTATAAATCTGTGTTTTGTTACAATTAAAACTAAAAGTGAAAGGGGTATCTCTTGAAAAGGGAAGGTAATACAGTGTCAAGGATACAACTGGGACATAAAAGGCTAGTAGAGTATGACAGAGGGCACAGAGATAGGATAAAAGATAAATTCCTCTGCAAGTGAGATAATGTGCCCAACATGGATCACTTGTTTTAATTACTTTAGGAAAACACAAACTGTTCCTCTACACTCTCAACAATACTTCTGACATCAAGTGTGTGGTTTTTTTCCACACCAAGCAATTCTTCAACTTTCTAAATGTTAGCTGGGTGCCATACAATTTAATTTGATTCTGACTCTGTCTACCTGGAGTTAGCATTAGATCCCACAAGTCAAGAGCTCAGTTGCAATAAGACAACCTCTACTTGAGATGCCAATGGCAAGTCTGGGCCTCTAGTACTTCTGATCAACCAGCTATAAAATGGCGGTTTCCATCACCCCCTCTTAGGATTCATTAATTTGCTAGAATAGCTCACAGAACTCAGGAAAACACAACCTAACATTTGCTGGTTTATTATTGTGGATACAACTCAGGAGTAGCCAGTTGGAAAGGTGCATAGGCTAGGTATCTGGGGAAGGATGTGGAGTTTCCAAGGCTTCTCTAGGCATGCCACCCTACTAGTAACTTCATGTATTCAGCAATCTTGAAACTCATCAAATCTTGATATTCAAGAGTTTTTATGGAGCGTGATCTCCAGCCCTCTGTCCCCTTACTGATGGTCCATGGGTGGGCTGAAAGTACCAACCCTCTAAACACTTGATGTTTCTAGTGACCAGTCCCATCCTAAGGCCATATAGTGGCCCCACCCTAAATTATTCATTAGCATAAACTCAGGTGTAATCAAAAGGGGCCTATTATGAAAAAACAAAATACACTTCTATTACTTAGGAAACTCCAAGGGATTTAGGAACTCTGTGACAGAGACCAAATATATTTCATATTATACCACAATTCCCAGTTTCCATAACTGTCTGGATGGTACTGAGAATTCTTTCCATCTTTCCTCTTCACTCTAAATACAAGTTTTATTCATTAACTGTGGAAGCATTCAGATGAAGAGCCTTGATGAACAGTAGAGATAGGAGTTTATTTACTAACTGAATAGGGGAAAGAGAAGAGAGAGAAAGTGCTTCTTTGGGAAAACAAATGGACTTTTGGAGGAGACAGACTAAATGTTTGGACAAAGTTTATTTACAAAATTTCCTTGGCATGTCTCCTATCTAGGTGAAGCTATCCTCGTAGAAATAATAAGAATTCTGGACAGAAATTAGTTATAATTAAGCATTAATCAGGCTACCCTTTGACCCACTATTTTGTAGTCAAAACACTAAATACTAATCATTTGCAGCCCAATTATTCCTATAGATAGGATTTATGATGTTAAGATAACAAGGCTTTTGTTTAAGGTAGATTGGATTTCTGAAATTAGAATCATAAGACTTTTAAGAACTGCTTTAGAAGATCCTGAATTCCAGTGAAACAGTGGACACCAACCAGTTTAAAGCTACTCACAGAGGAACTTGAATCAGTATGAGAATAACAGTTTTTCATCTCTGTTCCATGACTTCAACCTGCACTCTTCAACCAACCAATGATCTCCACACTTCTGCCCACTCCAAACCCTATAAAAATCCTAATCCCAAACTCCTCAAGGAGACATTTGAGGTTTCCTCTTATCTCCTCATTTGGCAACCCTGTGATTAAATCTCTTTCTCTGCTGCAACCCAGTGCCTCAGTGCACTGACCTGCCATGTGCATCAGGCAATGGACATGTAGTTACATGGGGACCCCCTTGGAGGGAGATAATGGTGATTGTATTTTGTGGAGACTCAGCTTTAGTCAGACAAGAGAAGTTCAGGTAAGATCGCTTTCTGTATCTGCTGTAAATCAAATGTTTTCAGTGTAGTCCACACACAGAAACACACACACACTCACACTCTTTCCTTCTTTAGCAGCTAACATCTTCATATACCTCTGCTCCCTAATTTGTTTCTGAATATTCAAAAGAAGAAGGAAGGGATGTGAGAACTGTCTTTAAGAAGAATCATTTCCTCTGGAGTAAATGAGAAAAATCTTCCATGTTGTGGTTATGGATCTGATGAATGTTAGTCTTTGACCAGAATTTTGGAGGCTATTAAGGTAAGATTAGAGAAGGATTAAAGAAGATAGAAGAAAAAAATAATAATTCCATAGCACAGTCTTCTCTGGTACAGTTTAAGTCCTTTATTATATGAAAAACATGAAAAATCATTTGGTAAGGAAGCATAAATGAGTTTTAATGATCTAGTACATTTTTCATACCCTGACTCACTAGGGTGACTCAAAGGTTTGGTAAAAGAAAGAGAAAATTCCTAATATAATTTTTGATTTTATCAGACCTAAACATAACAACAATATGAAATAATAGAGTTTATTTTGCTGGCATACATTTCCAAATGTTTAATGTTTCCCCAACAGCTGATTTTTGGGGATAACAAAAAGCAGACACTATCAAAACACTCCTTGTGATGAAGTAGAAAAAGCCCTGAATGAGTAGCCAGTTAAACAGAATTTTTGTCTCAACTCTTCCACGAACTTTAGGGTCTTCAGCAAATCCCTTATCTTCTATATATAACAGCATCATTGGGGGTGCGCATGGTATTAAGATGAGATAACATAGACAAAAGCACTTTGAAATGCTTGAAATGCTATATAAATGTACATAATGACTAAATTCCAACAGATAGGATCTGAGAGAGCTAAGCTAATCAGTATTAGAAAAGGAAGCTTATTACAGAAAAGCACAGGCTCATTATAGGTTTATGTCTCCATTTCTCTTTGATGCAATGTATTCAATAGAATGGGATATATAGAGAAAAGTAATAAGAAATAAGGAAAGGAGACAAAGCCTAGGACAGCTCAAATGCATTAACTCATTGCTATTCAAGGAGTAAGTTAAAGGCCAACCACAGGCCATAATCTCTGCAGGGAGGCATCTATCTGTCAAAGTGCACAGGCACTGCTGGGTTACCCTCACAGGCAATGACAACACGCCTAGTGCTTGCCGTGGCTCGATATCTGCAGTTGGGGGCCTTGGAACTTCCTGTCTCCCTGCAGTCTGTGACTTTCACTACACCCTCATGGCAGTTCATCTTGCCATTCTTGCACTGGATATTGGTGGTCCTGCAGATACTACGAATGCTCCAGATGTCTTGATGGATGAAGGTGTTGAAGCGTTTACACTGATACAAAGTCATCTTCCGTCTTTGCATCATCAAGTTGCAGTAGCCATCATTCCCACCTGTCCCCTCAGGGTGCACATGTTGTCGCAGGAATCGTTGGTACATATGATCCTGGCCATGAGAGGGCTCTATCAGCCCCAGTCCCAGCAGGATCAGCAGCAAGAGCAGAAGCAATGAATGGGTCTTCTGCAGAGCCATTAGTACCTTAGTGGTGTCTAGAAGAGAAAGCAAGGGACAGGAGAAAGGTAAGAATTGGACATTGGAAAGCGGTGTTGAGAACAGCAAGTTGACATTTCCTTGACTCCATAATCTCTTCTTTCTTCCTTCTTTTATATATCATCTCCTCACTCTTCTCTGCTCACCACTTTTCCCACTCTTGCTTCCCCACAGGTAAATAGTTTGCAAACATGGTCTTCTCTGAAAGCAAGAGACTTTCTTTTTTATAGAGAGAAGTTGCTTTAGCTGGTACAATGACTCAGGGCAGGCAGAGACTGACTGGGTGGCTGCCAGGCCTGTGTGATCACAGAGAGAAAAGGTAAATCTATATGAAACTGGAAACTGCTGGGGAAGGGGGGGTGGGAATGGCAGTTGAGGGAAACTGCTAGGGGAGGGAGGGGAATACCTCATCAACAAGGGTAACTGCATAATGAACATTTGTATACTTAATCCTGAATTGTACCCCACATCTTTTTTTTATTTTTAACCTTTTTATTTGCAATAGCTTCAAATATACAGATACATTGTAAAAATAAAAATATGACAATACCCCAAAATACCACATTTAGTCAGATTCACCTATTTTTAACATTTTACCCCCTTTTCTATCATTAGTACTGTTTATTTATTAATGTATCTAGTTATCTAACTATATCTAATTTTTATCTGAACCATTTGATGGTAAATTAGATAGATCATGGCTTTTGACATGTATCAGTGTGTATTTCTTTTAAAAAAATTTTTTTTTTAATTTTAAAGATGTACCCCCACATCTTTAAAATAAAAAAATTAAAAAAAAAAAAAGAAAAGCTGAGAAACATTAAAAAAAAATCCAAACAGCACAATCTCCTCAAGAAGACTTGAATTGTGTCTTTTTTTTTTTTTCCTTTGCTGTTTCTATGTATAACCTAAAAATCTAGACCCTGGCAACACATTGCATGTCCTTGGTGGTCTTCCTATCTTGTCAATATTTGTTCATAATTGTCTGCCTTCTCTAGTTGCAGCATCATGGTGTTGTCACCACTTAGCAGAGGAAAATAAATATGTATTTTATAGCGTAAAAGAAATTCAGAACAAAAACAAATAAAGCATTACCTTGTAGTGTCAGAACATTCATTGCTTTTGTTGATGATTAAAGAAAGGAAACCAGGCCTATCTGACTCTAAACCCTCTGCTCTTTCTATCATCCTCTACTACCGCTCTCATTCCTCTCCCCAAATTTCAGGATATTAAGGGCACTTATGTTCAGAATTGCTACTCTCCAGCAACAGAGGTTAATCAAGGGTAGAGATGGGATCACTCCCTAAAGTCTATCGTTTGATTAGTGATAATGAAAGCAGTATCAAACATAGCTGTTGTTCTCTTACATGCTATCTCCTATATTTACAGCCCCTTTTTGTCTTTGCACGGAAAAATATAAAGCTCTATGTTATATTCCTGTGCTGTAGTTGTAGGTATGAGATACGGTGTTAGGAAGAAAGGGAATAAAGGGGTTGTAGGAGGAAGAGTGGCAGGGAGAGATGATGCCTGATTACTTCCTGCTCTAAGATTGATGGATACAACTTCTGAAGGTACCCTTAGTACTTGGGTTACAACTTCAGTAGAACAATGTATTTTGGGGTGTGTAGCCAGTGACAATTCCAGTCTTACATGGCTTTATCTTTCTGTCATCCTGATTCTTTTTGACCAAGAATAAGTTTTAGCAAGATAACTGGCTCCAGAAAAGACCTAAGTATTTATGAGAGAGCAACTCACGACCTTAGCTACACTAATCAACTGCATCAATAAGACAAGAACAAACATGTGAAGACAGAAGTCCAATGCAGACATCCATGGGTGCATCTCAAGGCTCTAGCTATAAGAGAAGATCAAATTCTCTTCAAATCATCCCAATGCATACGTTTTGGTCAGGATTTGCCCCAAATTCTTTTTTCTACTGTACCACCCTGACACTTAATAAGAACTTTTTTTTGACACTGTGGTCCCAAAGACCTAGGCTGTGACATTTGGGAAATGACTTAATCTCTCTCACCATATTTCTTCATAAGCAAAATGAACATAATAATACTAACCACTTAGGGATGTTAGGAAGAATGAGAAAATCAACGTGAAGTGCTTATCACTTACATGGTATGTGCTCAGTAACTGTAGACAATTACTGTATTACTTTTACCATTTGTATTTTTCTTAGTTTCTTCTGCTTTTTTCAATCTGAATGAAAATAATGAATGACTACATTGAGTTATTCTCAATACTCGATTCTTGACTACATATATTATTGAGCCCTCTTTACTTCACAGAGTTAACTGTATTCCCAAGACATTGGAAGTCTGTTTTTAAATGATAAAATATCTAAATTACTGAATCCCTAGAGAAATATTTCCTCTCCATATGGCTTAGATTTTTTTTCCTTACATGTCACCATTCTTCAAACCTCAATATTTTGGGTTTCTTTTTTCTCTTTTCCTTGAAAAGCCAACAGTCATAGCTGACTAGGACTTCAATTCCTCAAATGACTCACTTAAGATAAAATGACCTGCCTGTGACTTGATATTTTATTCTAAACAGTTTTTGCTGTAATAGAAAAGAATTAAAGCAAAAAGGATTGTCTACCAGCTGCTATCACCTTTGGCAGGTCAGAAAGCACCCCCATCTTACTGCCCATGTGATTTCAGCTCCTAACGCCAGGGCTAGAATGCTCCAAGAAGATGTTTGGAGAAGGTGTGAGTTTTCACAGCTATGGTGTAATCAGTCTAACAATGGTCCATGCCTTTGACTTTTCACTTCAAGGCTTTGAGTGAGGCAATGATCTTGAGTGACTTTGCCTCACCTCAGAGAGACAGCACCCAGTGGAGAACTTGAGAAAAGTGTCCAAATAGTCTACCAAAACCCATTCTCACTTTCTGAGGAGTTTTTGAGACTTTGTAATGAGGCAGATTTTTTTCTTTCTTTTTTTTTTTTTGAGGTGGAGTCTTATTTTGTCACGCAGGCTGGTATGCAGTGGCATGCTCATGGCCACTACAGCTCTGACCTGCTGGGCTGAGGTGATCCTTCCACCTCAGGCTTCCAACTAGCTGGAACCACAGGCGTGTGCCACCATGCCCAGCTAATTTTTTGATTTATTGGTGAGATGAGGTTTTGCCATGTTGCCCAGGCTGATCTTGAACCTGTGTACTAAAGCAATCCTCTCACCTTTGCCTATCAAAGTGCTGAGATTACAGGCGTGAGCCACTGCACCTGGCTAATAAGGCAGATTTTCTAATAATAAAGGTTTGGAAAACTTTTTCCTGTTTACTTAGAAAATGACAGTGTTTAAAATTTTGAAATAGACTAATTCAAGGTGGAAAGGTTCCTGTGCTAAGCATACATCAGCAGCCAACATCTTAAGCCCCTTCCTGAATTTGAATATTTTCAGTAAAGCTGGAAGAGCCCAGGTGGTACCTTGAAATTGGTCTATAACCTGGGTATAGGGGAGCTAGGGAATTTGGTCCATTTTAGGGCAATGCAGGCAGCAGGAGAGGCAACAGTAGGGAATTCTACAACCATGAGAATCACAAGGCAGAAAACCAGTGATTTATAATTGCAATTTATTAACAACTACTTTCTAAATAAAATATTCAGGCACCTGTTGATGGTAATTTGGTAACAGGAAGCTACCCACCAAACCTATAGATTGATTAGTGCATTTTACAAAGAGAGTGCCTGTTAACCTAAGTTATGTTTACTTGAAAACAAATCTTGAAAAAAAATAAGGGATACGGTTGAAATTTTTCTATAGTTTCCCTAAGACATCACAATTGCCAAATATTAGCTGAAAAAGTAAAATAGAGAAAATTATATAATTAATTTTTGAATTTTATATAAGATAATCCTGACAAGAGAATATACTGGGAGCACTCCATTAAAACCAACATCAAAATTGCCTCTTGCTTAAGACAAAAGGGGTCTACCCTGAATGAATTTTTGTATTCATGCTTAATTACGTGTGTGTGTGGTGTGTCTATGAGAGGGAGGGAAGGAGGGAGAGAGGGAGGGGGGAGAAGATAGGAGAGAGGGAGGGGGGGAGAGGATAACTGGATAATTAATCTGTTGATATGTTGATACTAGATTCTAAAATCTTCTCTCTAAGGTGTCATATTTGTATTACTTGACAGAAAAAACAATTTGCCTCTATTGAGAATTCTGCTTAGTGGCTGTAAGTCCTGGACTTTTTTCCAGCTTTCTGTCTGGATCAACTTATCATCCTTTCCTTCACAAAGAAATAAAATCTACTTCCCCATGGACTAATAGGAAACTGACTGATAAGGAAACAGGCGTTTCTATCCCATCCAATCGTCTCAGGGAGCAGCTAAATAGAGAAAATGGGGAAAGATCAATATGCCAGGAAGTGGTGAAAAAACTCTGATTCTTACTGATTTCAGAGACATTTTATTTATTAGACATATAGTAAAACAGACAATCAAAAGATTCAGGTAGCTCCTTCTCTGGCAACAAATGTTGCCACTGCTGTTCTGGGGTGCAGAGGTGAAAGGCAAGGAAAGGAGAGCAGGGTCAGCTCTGGGCCACTGGCCTGCTGGTTATGTACGGATAAAGGACTGGTCAAAGTGGACAGGTAAGCCGTTTTCACAGGCAATAGCAATGTTTCTGAACCCTGTTGTGGCTCGGTACTTGCATGGAGGGCGGAGGGACCCTCCTTTATGGTTGCACGTGGTAACTTGGAAAGCAGACTTGCTTATTCTTAGGTTTTCTTTGTAAGGGCTTCCATTGTTATCGTCACAGATGGCCCTGATGCTGCGCTTGTTCCCATGAACAAAGGTGTTGACATCTTTGCAGGGTGAGGTCAGGCCTCGTTTCTTCATCATGGTTTCACAGTATTTGTTATCTCGGCCCTCTGGTCTGGCATCATAGTGCTGGGTCAGGAATTTTTTGTATCTGGCGTCATCCTGAGCCAGGGTGGGTAGGGTCAGACTCAGACCCAGCATGAAGACCAACAACCAGGGGCCCAGGTCCATCACCATCTCTTCCAACACAGGCTCCTGCCAAAGGCAAAAGGAGTTGTGGTAGGGGCACAGAAAAGCAATGCCAAATTAGGCTAAAAGAACAGGGACTTTTCTGACAGGACATCATGAATTGGGTCTCCTCAGCCACCAAATTTTATAGTTTCTTTTCTCTTCTGTGTTAACCTCACATCTCTTGTTAATCCATTTCTTTGGAAAGTCTATTTAATAGTTTTCCAAACACAACTTCCAGCCCTAACCATTCTTTCTTATCCCTTGGGTTCCCTGAGTATTTCTCGTTCAGAAACTGAGTTTTTTCTGAACTAAAGGTATAGTCAGAAACTACCTTCTGCAAGTGACAAATACGCTTAAATTCTCAAATCAGTTGTAGCATTACAAAGCCCATTTGTACTCTTTAATTCATTTATTAATTCATTTAATAACAAACATTAGCAACCTCCTACTGAGTACCAGAGACTGCTGGGACACAAAGACCATTAAGATACACCAAATGCCATCCTAATAGGAGATGTACCATCCATGGGGAAGGTTTGGGAGCTCCAATTTGCTGAGATGAGATAGGAATAAGACAGACTTTTAGGGAGCCCTCAGCCCAGGGAAGAGGATTGTGGAAGACACATCCTAGGTACACAAGTTAGTTAGCCAGCAGTTAAGAGAAGTTTCTTCCTGAATGAAGAAGGCAGACATACCTCCCCAAGAAGTAGCTGGTTCAGGGCCAAAGGTGAACTCATTATGTACTGTTTAGAAAGAAGAGGGGGAGTGTAGAAGAAGCCATGTAATGCTTGGAGGTGGGTCAGCTCTTATAGAGGAGAAAGAGAAATTCACCACTTATTTTTAAGAGCTTCTCACATTGAAAGCGATTTTCTAGTTTTTCCTGCATATATACATAAACTATAGATGGCTTATGGTATTAACCATGTGATCAAAATCTCCTTGGGCTTTTTCATCAAATCAAAGTCCTTAAAATTTTCTGTAATAATTCTAATAATTCCTTAGCATCTTCCTCAAAAGAAGAAGAAAGAGAAGAAGAGGATTCCTGCCACCATCACTCAAGAGTTGTCAGTCTCAATTTTGAACTCACACATCTTAGGTTGGTGTGTCATAGAGACCCAAACATACCTTCAGGTAAACACAATGCTTCTTCCTGGAGCATCACTTGAACTCAATGATAGATAATTGAAAATAGAACTAAACAAATATGAAAGATAACAAAATAGAAGACAAATTTCTTATGAACTTTAAATTTTCAATGTCTTATGAAATTTGAGGATTTGAGAATTTAAGTGTATTTGTCACTTGCAGAAGGTAGTTTTTATACCTTTAGTTCTTTGGGGAAAAATTTAAAGACCATTCAGAACCTTTAAAAAACCATCATAGATCTATCCTACATTATATCCAATGTGAACATAAATGTGAATTATATAAAATATGAATGCCTCTATATCTGAGAATAAAATGACTTTTCACTGTAAAACTTAATTGATTGAATAATTCTGATTTTCAAATTTTTGTCTATGAATAGCTCATTTAATTTATGATTGGTTGATTTCCTCGTAGTCATTACACATACTGAGAAATTCTTACAATGGGAAAAATCTGACCTTCAAATTATTCTCAAATGTAATATAATATGAATCCTTATGTCGAAGACATTAAATTAATTATTAACTTTTATTTTGTGCTTCTCTTGTGTGTAAGTAAAAAAGTCATAAGTAGAACCTGAGCTGCTAATACCCAAAAGAGTCATTAGGTGGCAGTGGTGGATAGGAATGTTTACCAAGATCCTCTACTATGGGGGAGACAGTTGGTCCTTGCAGGAGGTGCCAGTGCTGTACAGGATGTAGGGACATTGTTTTTCCACAGTAGGAAGGTCGAGCTGGTGGGCCTGCTTAGAGTTTCCGTTCAAGCTCTCTATGCTTTAGATATTAAGACCAAGGACACCTCATTAGATATAAGTGTCACAGCAAAAGCCACAAAGCTCAGAATCTGCCCATAAGAATATCACAAAATAAAGATTTACCTGTTGTCAGGTTTCCTAGGTGTGATTTCCAAGTGTGCTATTACTTATGTGATCTTGGGCAAACAATGGACTATTTACCTGTCAGTGTTTCCTGGTGTATAATCTACAAGGCCCATATGATTTACCTTGAATCACAGTGCTTGCTTCATAATAAAAACCTCAATATTTTTTATTACCCAAAAGAACCGGAGTTTATTTAGAAAAAATTGTGTATTTATTCTTACATGTTTAAACTTCAGTCATTTTCAAAGTACTCTGATGCAATACACCTATTGAGACAGTTTTTCCACTGCTCAAAACAGTTTTTGAACTTGTCAATTTTGATGCCTTTTAGTACTTTTGAATAGTTTTTTTTTTTTAATGATTGTCCTCATTTTCCGCTCATGGCCAAAGTTTGTTCATCTATAAAATGACAAAGTTGCTAGCCCTAGAAGTTTGAAATTCTATAGTTCTCACTAAGCATAACAGATTTTGCTAATTTTACAGTGATCCTTTAATTACAGAGACAAATTTTGTATAAGTTAGTTGGTGCACAAGCACCAGTTTGAACAAATAGATGTGACCTGTGGCCTAATCTCACTGAGATGCACCATCCTTAAGGTTCGATATGCAAGCTAAGCTCACATATCACCTCTACGTAAGTCACTCTGGTCTGCAGATGTAAAAGAATATCTTTGCTTGTGATTTGCAGAATTTGCGCATTCACTTTGTAACAACTAAGCTAAGATTTGCTCAGGCTTGCTGTAATCTTGACCCTCTAAGACATCCAGAAACCAAATCCCACAAGCAAACACCATGACCACCAATATCTAACATCTGCTCTCTAACTCAACTTTTTCCCTCATATGATCAATTCTAAATTTCCCAAAAACAGGATCAAATGGAATGGGGAAAGAACCAGTAAGAGACAGATTATTTGTGGCACAGACGAGAATCTGCCTAAGCCAAGGGTGCAGAGCCTCACATGTGGTAACAAAAGTCCCATATGCATATTCTCCTATACCCAGACACATAACTATCAGCCAGCTTTCTGTCAGTGGAATTTGTCCCAACTGTTTTTTAGGCTAACTTTATCTTGTCTCAAACAAATCTTCACAAGAATTAATCTTCACAAGAATTAATATTCTCTTCCTCTCTTCATAGGCCATGTTCTGTATTGAAGAGATCCATCAAATTTTATGCACCAGGAAGCTAACTTGCCAATTTATGATGAGTAACTATGGTTATGGTTATCATTTTCATAAATATGGCTTTACACTTTTATATACTCTAGGGTAAAGTCCCCTAAAGCAAAATTCATAACATCCAATGCATATTCCTCCCCTTATCTTTTCTTCTTTCTTCCCTTCAACCTGTCTTCTTTTGATCTCAGGTGGTGTTCCACCTTTTTTTTTTTTTTTAGTAAGAGTCTCACTCTGTCGCCCAGGCTGGAGTGCAATGACACGCTTAAGGACACCGCAGCCTTGACCTGCTGGGCTCCAGCGATCCTTCCACCTCAGTCTTCCAAGTAGCTGGAACTACAGGTGCGCTACCACACCCAGCATATTTTTTGATTTATTGTAGAGACAAGGTTTCGCCAAGTTGCCCAGGCTGGTCTCGAACCCCTGAACTTAGGCAATCCTCTTGCCTTGGCCTCCCAAAGTACTAAGATTACAGACTTGACCCAACATGCCCGGCCCACCTTGTTTTTAAAGAGCATCCAAAACTGTTGTAAGAAAGAAATTACCAGGGAAGGTTAGAAGGAGAGAGTTCTAAAAACATACTTTCTGTTTATTTCCTTGTTAAGCCACATATAATGCCTGTAATAGGGGTTGGGGGCAGGAGAGGACTCCAGATGCCCTTCAGCAAATGGCTTCACCAGACTTTGGGGATTTTTTTTTACAATTTACAAATCCCTCTTAAACCTCCACTTATTCCCAGGCTCTCTAGTTTCCCTTTATCCACATACAGGCTTTCAAAAGAAACCTGTTTTCATTGTAAACTTTCTGATACATTTTCTATTTAACACATGAGCATGAGCCCAAGAGAATTTAAGGGGGTGGAGGTGGGGGGGGGGGGTGGGGGGGATGGCTTCACTGAAATGGATGGATGGCTATAAATTATAGGCATATATAAACAAATGAACAATAGATTACCCAGGAGGAAGAATCTTACAAGAGTCTGGCAGTTTCCCTTCAACTGGAGATGGGTTTCACCTATTTGTTCCTGGAGTCCTGGAGATGGAGTCCAGCTGTGTGTGTGGAAGCCCTTCCTGGTTCTGATTATATAATGTTCATAAAAGGGGTGGGGAGACTGGATCTAAGGATCCCCAATCTTGGCAGAGACATGAAAACCAAGGACACCGCTCTTGAACAAACAAGGAGAGTCATTCACCTTTTCCCTGGGCATGACTGGGTCAAATATTTACCAACCAGAATGGACTAGAGATTTGTTCTGGGAGGCAAAGTTGATAAACATGGCCTTTTGTCCCAAAGCTACCCTTTTCTGTTGTTTCTTACTCTTGCCCATGACGGGACCGGGACTTCATTGTTCACGTGCAATAGTCTGGGTCCATAAGACATCAACCTGATCTGCCAGGCCAACTCCAATAACTGCCTTGGAAGGTGTCAGAGTAAGATATGGTCTTCCAGTAGGATGCTTTTGCACTGCACTTTCTATCTTTTCCACTGTGCTTTCATGAACGGATGCTAAGCAGGTTCTTCCAAAGGTTTCACAGATCTGGGAAATACTTCTCGAGAAGGTTATGTGGCAACTATGAGTATAGTACCTTGTCCCTTAACCTCCCAGCTACTAACCCCTAGATGTATCCTTGCCACGTATCCTGGGCTTCTCCTTCCTATCATCTTTACCTGTCCACAAGAAACTAAGTCTGAACACTCAATTTTCTGTTCCTTGTAACACAGTTGCAAAATTGACTATCTTCACCATCAATGCAATGCTGTGGATCCATCGCTGGCATAAAGACAATGCACTAAAGGTCACCAGGATCACTTTATAGATCCTAGAGTTTCCAATATTGGGCAGCAGCAGGATAGTCTTTCACAGGCTGCTAGCATTCACTTATGGTGATGTTGGATCTAGAATAATGTTATCATTTTAAAAATCCTCAGCCCCCTATTGTCATCCATCTACCTCCAAGTTTTCAATCAGCCTGCATTAAGGTGTCAACTAAAGATAGGCTGCGTGCCAGTACAACAACTGCAGTCGAAATCACCATGATGATTATAATAATCAGCGTCACCTTTCATTTTATGAAGCTCTCACATACATTACATTTAACCAGTACTGGGACTGCGTGAGATAGGTATTATGTAAGTCTGCTTTGCTAATGAAGAAACTCTAAGGTCAAGCAGCAGATAAATGGTGGAGTCAGACTTTGAACCCTTCATCTGCAGGGAGAAAATCTGCTGTCTTTCTAGGCTCAGCTTAAGCAACACCTCCTCTGAGTCCCAAATGACCCTCCTCAATCCCATCCAGTTCTCGGAGGAGTTACCCACTTCTCTTTGTGGATTCACTGTACCCAGCACATATCTCTAATGAGGCAAGCATGGAGCAGGTGTCCTAAAGTGACTGCACTAACTCAACTTCAGATGTGTTCAGGTGGTCTGAAAAGCTGTGAATCAGACGAAGGGAAGCCTACTGATGTAAGAGTCTTGTGTTGGTCCTGAGAAAGACTCATACTAATAGAAGAACATGGTGCGGGGGGCAGGAGAAAGACACAGAGGCCATGGAGCAGTACTGGGAGAGTGGTACAGTGTGGGCCTTTTACAACCCCTTCTGACTCAGATTCCTAGGTCCCAGTGTTTCTGAATAAACTATTCTGGCTGCTTCCCTAGTAGTCAATTGAAGATGAGAGGCAGAAACTGGGAGAAAAAGGGAATTTATTTCTGTAACCAGGTTACAAGAAGACAGTTGGTAATTCTACCAAAAACCCACTCAAAGGCAGTACACACTTACTTCATTACTTCACCCACCCCCAACACTAAATAACAAGGGCATGACTCAAGATCTCCTAGGAATCCTTCACCCACGTTGAGGCTAAGTTTCTTTAGGGGGGAACAGAAAATTACAACAATCAAAATACCTTGGTACATTTAGATATACAACTTTGAATCAAACACGATAAATGTGAGAAACCCATTTCTACTGTTGAAATTGTTGAACACTCAGTGCCAGGTGGGCCGGTGCATTGTCATGGTGGAAGAACCAGTCACTTGTCTGCCACTTGGCCTATAAGACTAGGAAAGGACACTTAAATAAAAACTTGTGTGTGTGTGTGTGTGTGTGTGTGTGTTTCTGAATCAGAGTCTCTCTCTGTTGCCCAGGCTGCAGTGCGGTAGCATGCTCATAGCCACCGCAGCCTTGACCTGTTGGGTTCAGGCAATCCTTTCACCTCAGCCTCCCAAATAGCTGGAACTACAGGCATGCGCCACCATGCTTGGCTAATTTTTTTGATCTATTGTAGAGATGAAGTCTTGCCGAGTTGTCCAGGCTGGCCTCGAGCCCCTGGACTCAGGCAATCCTCTCATCTCAGCTTCTCAAAGTGCAAAGTGCTGGGATTACAGGTGTGAGCCACAATTCCTGGCTAATAAAAACTTAAATACGGGAAAGAACTTCCCCCCAAAACAGAATTTATTTATAAAAAGTTGTGTATCTAATCTCACATATTTAAATTTCAGTCACCTTCAAAGTAACCTCTGATGCAATATACCTATTGAAACACTTTTTCCACTGCTCAAAACAGTTTTTGAACTCATCAATTTGGATGCCATTTAGTGCTTCTGACACTTTTTATTTCACCTCTTCCACATGGGCAAAATGTTTCCTTTTGAGAACTTTTTTCATCAGGGGAAACAAACAAAAAAATTCTCTTGGGGTGAAAAGGGAATTTATTTCTGTAACCAGGTTACAAGAAGACCTGGGTGAATAGGGAAGGTGGAGCATGGGGGTCATGCTGTTTTTGATCAAAAACTGTTGAACACTCAGTGCCAGGTGGGCCAGTGCATTGTCATGGTGGAAGAACCAGTCACTTGTCTGCCACAACTTGGGACGTTTCTTCTGCAAATCGTGGTGCAACCTTCTCAAAACTTCCAGGTAAAAACTTTGGTTGATGCTTTGATCAGGAGGAACAAATTCCGAGTATACTACAAGGGGCCTGCCTTCCAAAAGATAATTTATGGTTTTATGGGACCCCTCCCACCTTGTAAAAATAAAGGTTGTTTGAGGAAATCTTTCTAAGAGTCAGAAAACACATAGCAAGTCAGTGTAAGGCAAGTTGACCACAAGGTTGACAGAGGGTGGTGCAACAGGTGGGAACAGGGGCAAAGTTCCTTCCCCCACATGAGGATCTTATTGGGATGAATTCGAGGCAAATCTAAAAACAAGAGCTAGAGCATCACGGCAGACCATCTGCTCTGCCAGAAAAGAAGAGGACACTGCATGTGGGTTTCTTCAGGCATTCTCAACAGTGCAGGTCCCTTTGTATGGCAGGGATAGATCTCTCACAGGGAGCTAGAGCAGAAAAGGAGCTATGTGTAGGTGAAAGGTGCTAATTTGCAGGCATGTTTATACCCTCTGAAAACTTCAGAAATGCTCAGGGAAGAATGTCAGCTGATTTGGAGTTCTTATGACTGGGATGGATCTGGTTTTACTTCAAGTTGTCGTAACCAGTAAAATAGGCCTTTGAGCATTACTTCTTTGTTAATTTATCTCATTCTCTCTCCTTTCTTAGTATATAAAACAGTGACTAACGCTTAGGTCCCAAATTTGTTCTTTTTGTTTTTGTTTGTTTGTTTTTTTTGAGATATGTTTCACTATGTTGTCCTGGTCTTGAACTTTCTGGCTCAAGGAGATCCTTCCACCTCAGTGTCCTGAGCTGCTGAGAATATAGGCATGCACCACTGTTCTTGGCTCCCAAATTCTTTTTGCTATCCCTTATGGTTTCTAGGATGCACCATCTTATCTTATTTTGGGGACCCCACCCATGCAAATTCTCTTAAAGGCTTACAAACACAATTGGGTTTAGCAGCAGTTACCAAATAAGGCAAGTCTGATTCCCAGGCAGGGCAGGAAGGCTTCCAGGGTTCCCAGGAAAGTTCTTCTTTTAGCTTACTATAATTCCTGAAATCCCACTGATATGCCTTCTTTTTTGAAGTTATTGGTCCTCACTCCAATGCAAAAATCCCTAGGAGGGTAAACTCTTTAAACAGTTGTCAGTAACGTACACATCCTTAGGCATATGCTTTAGAGCAGTGGTCCCTAACCTTTCTGGCATCAGGGACAGGTTTTGTGGAAGACAATTTTTCTTCAGACAGGAGGAAGAAGAGTGTTGGGGGGGGGGATCATCAGGCATTAGATTCTCATAAGAAGTGTGTAATCTAGATTCCTCACTTGAGCGGTTCACAATAGGGTTCTTGCTCCTATGGGAATCTAATGCCTCAGCTGCTCTGACAGAAGTTGATGTCAGATTCTCCCTCCCCCCACCCACCCCCCACCCCCAAGCCACTCCCCTGCTGTGTGGCCCGGTTCCTAACAGTCTACAGCCCAAGGGTGGACCTCTGCTTTAAATCCTGTGGTATGAACAGTTTTTGGTAACTGGAAGGGACTGAGGATTTGAAGAGGAAGAACAGTGAGCAGCATGCAGAACCTGGAGGCGGATGAACCTGACCTGTTTTTCAGCTTTGTTAGAGCACAGTCCTGCTTGAGCTTTGCTTTATTTCCTTGTCCTCTTTCCTTCTCTCTGCAGCCCTAACCAAATCCTGAGCTAAAAGGAAAAAGGTTGGAGGCAATGAGAAGAGGACTAAGCAAACTGCCATAAGTTACTTTCCCTCGGTATATCTGGTGCCTCAGGGGTACTGGTGTCTCTGGGAAGGAAGGAGCAAACATGCTTCTGACCAGTATTGACAAACGCCAAAGTTTGTTCTGCCAAATGCCAAAGCTCAAGTGTTTCAGGAACAAAGAGAAGTAATGAAAAGTGGGCCTCATGGAGTGAGGCCTCTGTAGGCATCTGATAGAATACTCAGATGCCCACTTGCCTTTTGTGGGCAAACATAACATTTGTGAGTGGTTCCTATTTTAAATTAACCACACATCACTTTTTAAACTGACACTGAATAATTGAGTTCTTAAAAGTCATCAACCACTTATTTGTTAGGACGGGAGAGCGGCCAGGCTCATTGCAACACCCCATTGCCTCAGCAGTCCTGGATGGACACAGCAGCCACTCCCACAGCCTGAGATGACTGGATTGACATCTTATTTAATAAACTACCCAAAGGCAGATCTAAGGTACTCCACTCCAACAAACAACCCACACATGCCTGCACACGCACAGTCCCATGGCCCGAAGCACCAGTTCAAGCACTAACTCACACAAACAAAGCAGTCTCTGATTTTAGCATTATGCAATGGGGGATGGGAGGACCTGAATACAGTCAGGACCCTTCTCTGTCTCTGGGCTTTTACCTGACAATGTTTAGAGGATTCACAACCTGCCTACAAGTTGACACTGCAAAAAGTCAGTTCTTCGTTCTTTTGGGTTTTTTTAAGTTTTTTCATTTTCATTTTTATTTTATTTATTATCTCAGTCTGTTGACCAGACTAGAGTGCAGTGGTATGATCACAGTTCACCACCGACTTGACCTCTTGTGCTCAGATGATCTTTTCACTTCAACCTCCCGAGCAGGTGGGACTACAGGCAAGTGTGGTGAGGTCTCCCTATGCTGCCCAGGTTGGTCTCAAACTCCTGGCCTCCTACCACAGGCTCACAAAGTGGTGGGATTACAGGCATGAGCCACTAAGCCCGGCCCTGTTCTTCTTCTAAACTTGGCACAAGGAGTTTATGTTGAGCCAGCAAATAAGGTTTTGGGGAAAAAAAGTTTTACTGTTTTATTAAAATGCACCTAGGCAATTACTCATTTGTGTTTCAAAATACTTACAACAGGGAATTATAATTCTATAATTAAAGAATATTAAATCTTTGCTAGTAATTTTAATACATGTGAAGGAATTGCCAATTGGGAAAAAAAATACTCACATATTTTTAAAATGTTCTGACAGCTAGAGCTTGAAAGTCATTCCTCTTTTCCTGGAATTTTTTTACTATGTCTCTCCCTCAAGCCTCTAGTGTCCCAGCACACAGACATAGGAATCATGAGTTCTCCTTCCAAAGACTCTTGTGTTGGAGTACTTTCCTCCTTTATACAGAATATATGTTTAATTGTCATTAGGGCTAGTTATAAAATTAGGTAATAGAAGGACTAGACTAAATAATTTCTAAGCTCCCTTACAATTCTAACTTTTTTTTAGGTCTATAAACACGAAACTTATTCAGTAACAGAAGCTAGAGGAGGAAAAGCCCATGTGAAAAGAAGAATCCTGTCTCCAGGAAGCAGGACACTACTGATTGAGAGAGAATGGGGACAAAGTCCTCAACATGCCTACATTTCCAAAGACAAAAATTAAACATTCACTTTTCAACAAACTCTGGGCTTTGTGTCCATTCCCTCTTTCCCAAGTATTTCAAGGCATTCTTCTGAGAATAATCCTCTGCTTACAGATTAAAGAAAAAGTCCTTAAGAGGGGTTTCACTGGCCTGCACTGGTCTGCTTTTTTATCCCCCTACTTTGAGTCACACTGGCAAATGCTTCCAACAATAACTCCACAAACCTCTTACTCTTGCCAGCTTATAACTTGACATCTGCACTTTCAACAGTAACTAAAGCCATTCTTCTTTTCCTGGAATGGTTTTTCCCATTCTCTCTGCTAAACTATAGTTCATCTCTACATACTGGAGGGACTTCTTTTACATTCTAACACCCCACCACTCCATGTAGTCATAGAATGAGAGAGGGAGGACCCCAAGACCATCTGTCAACCTCCCATTTTTACAGATGAGGCAACTGCAGAACAGAGGAGACATGTATTGCCTAAGGAACATATGGTGTTCCTCGGACTAGAAGCTTTCCAATGCATCACACAACTTTTGTATTTCATATTAGTAATTTCTAGAAAATCAAAGCTAATTTTAAAGGTGCCACTGAAAGTTTCTGTTTAAAGGAAACCTACACAGACTATTACCATAAATTCAAAAAATGCTTCACTCCACTTTTCATCTGTAAAAGAATTGCTTGAATAAATGTCTAACAAATTTACCTTCTGCAAAACTAGTTAGTGGCTCTGAGGTTAAACAGCTTTTTGAATACTTGAGGCTGCTTCTGGGGAGTTGGTCCTGTGCTGCTCAGATAATTATGTCATTTGGGTTTCTAGTGATCGCATTTATAACTTGATTATAAGATTCTAACGGCCATGAAGGAGAGTCCTGGCTCATTTGAGATTTCCCTCCTCCCTCCCCCAGTAGTGCTGAAATGCTTTTCACTGTCCTTCTTAAATAAGAGGTTCTGCTTCATCCATGTGCTGCGCTGTCTCAGAGCAAGGAAATTGAGGATCCCAATCTTCCAGGAAGAAAGCTTAGAGAAGCGGCTGTTGGCAAGTGTCTCCAAGAATTGCACAACACTGGCTGAGGATGGATTAAGGGTGGGGAGACAGAAGAGAGCAAACGGAAAAGGCAAACACTCGTCCCCAAATGTTAGGGACGCTTGCAAAAACTAGACAAGGCCGGCTTCACAACTCTGGTGATCAACCTGGGTACTAAGCCAAGTTTCTTTAGCATGGGCAAGCGCAGGCCTCTCCGGACTTCTTCGGTGGTCCCCCTCCGAGCCTAGGTTATAGCCAATAGGGCATTCAAGCTGGCATCTCCGCCCAGCTGCGGAAGGTAAAAGTCAGGGTGGGAGTGAAGAATGAATCGTTAACTCGTTCGAGAGCCGGACTTTGCCTTCCTCCCCATTCCTCCCTCCCCGAGCCGAGCCGAGTCCCGCAAAAGCCTTGCCGAGGACCCCGCGCTGCCTCTGCTAGGCAGAGACTCCCCGGCCAGAACACCCCAGATGAAGCCCCCGAGGAGGAGGAGGAGGAGGAGCAGGAGTGTGAACCACCTCCGCCTCGGAGCAAGGCGGCAGAAACGGGCAGGACAGTCGAAAGAGAAGTTTCGTTTCTCACCCGCTTCTTGCTCCCTAGAACGATGGCGGGGTGCCGGTGGAAAACGAGAAGAGGTTCTTTCGACTCTCGCTCTGGGTCTGCGTGGGGTCGGCGAACGCGCGCGTGTGCTCCCGGGCGGGGATGGGGATGCAGCGAGCGAGGAGGTCGGCGCGCGAGGCTTTGCGTGGCTGGGACCGCGCCCCCAGTCGCTGAGAGGCCCCTTCCGCCTGGATCCGCCTCTGGAGCAGGCGCGCAGCGGCCCCCGCCCCAGACGCCGCGGGCGGATCCCCGCCCCGTCCGAAAGAGAGCCGAGGATCCGCGCTCCAGTCGCCACCAGAGCCCGACAGGCTGCGGCGGCCGGACCCGGCCTCCTGGGAGAGCAGACGGCGGGAAACTGGCTACCGCTCCCAAGAGCGCGGCGGCACCGCGGAGGCGGCCCCAGGCTGGGCGTCGGGGAACCCAGGGAGTTTCGTCCCGACACTGGTCACCAGCTCCGGCTGCCACGCGTTCATGCGGTGGGGCTCTCTTTGGCAGGAGAGTTTGTCTTTGAAACTTAACATTACTTTTTTCAGTCATTGTCCATGGGAAGGAAAAGAAGGGCTCGTGTGGGATTTGAACCTGGGACCTCTTGCACTCAAAGCGAGAATCGTACACCGTAGACCAACACGCCAGGGTTCTTAGAAGAGGCTCACAGTCTCCCTGAACTTCACTTTTTGCCAGCAATTGGCTGCCAAGCTGCCCTGCAGTTGTGGCTTGTTTTTGTTTTTCCCGGTTGTGGCATTTCCTGTTGGGAGCCGGCCAGGGAGGCCCACTGAGCGTTCAGGATCAGGGAGGGCCGTGGACCCCTAGACCACTAGGATGTGTCTGGGAGTCAGTTGACATCATTCCCTCCCCCTTTACCATTTGGCATATTTAGCCAGAAAGAACTCTGATGATCTAATATGAGGCTCTGAAACTACCACAGGCATGGTTAACTTTGGAAACTCATTGCTCCCATTTCTCACAGATTGTGGGTTTGGCCCTAATACAGCTGTTCAAAGTCGGGTCACATTCGAGAGCCTTAATATAATTGCAAGCCTTTTTGTATTAGAATCAAATGTTTAAGTTTAGTACTGATATATAGAGAATAAGATTTTAGAGTCGCCATTTTAAGAGATTGTAATCAGCCGTTCTGGGAAGTGGCCCACCATGTACTTTGGACTGGGCCACATTCCTAAGAACCCAGCCTGTATCCTGGACTGGGCCACATTCTTTCAAAACCGGCTCTAGCTATAATTAGTGTGAGGTTTTTGGTCTAGTAGAATTGAGTTAAGCTTATACAATACACTTAGAAGAATTGTAGGATAGTTTTAATATTATATTGTTTAAGTCTTAGGTTAGTGATTATTTAAGGTATTTGCTTTCACAGAATAGAATGTTGTGTTGAAGAGAGCCCGGCATGATCTTTGGACTGGGCCACATTCTTTAGGAATCGGTCTAAACTGTATTTGCTAAAAGTTGTCATAGTAACCATACAGTTGGAACTTTAGCATAGTAGCTAGAGTTGGTGTTAATTAGTATAGAATAAGAAAGTTATTAAGATAAGTTAGTCATTGCATAAGGTATTGTGTGTGTAAGGGATTTGAAAGCTATTGATTATTAGAAACATTGTGACATCAGGGAAAGATTGCTGTGTTACTTTTGAGGAGCATTAACCAAGCATGGGGAACAGTAAGACAATCTTGGGTTTGTTCTTCCTCATGCCTGAGGAAACACCTGGTGGGTGTGGGGGGGGGTGCCCCTCATCCATCTGGCTTTGTGTTCACGTGAAAGTCTTGTGATTTAACCCGTGAAAATTTAGGATAAAAGGAGCATGGAAACCTCCATTAAACGGCTTCTGCACTAGACAGGTGTCCAGCCCCTTTCTTTGTTTCTCTCTTTCTTTCTTTCATATCTATCC